>JAULLH010002947.1:0-10214 GCA_035668455.1 Sarracenia alabamensis
TTTATTGATATTCTTTCTGTTCCTAACTTTTATCTCTTCAGATGAGTCTGTCATGGCCGGGTCACTCTCGGATGTATTACCTTCCCTTCTTTCTACTTCTTGGTTAATCTCAGAATTTGTATTCATCTTGTTCTCTTTGCATTTATGAGAGTCATGACCAAATGCATTACAATAGTCACACTTGGGTAGAAGCCCTTGATATTCGACTGGAATTTTGATTACTTCACCTTCACACTTAACAGAAATCTAATGAAGTAAAGGTTTGGTCGCATCTACTTCAATACATACTCTGGAAAAGGATATTCGCTGTTTCGTATCAATTTCCTTATCTAGAAATAACGGAATACCAATGGCACTAGCAATTCTACTTAGGCATATATCATTCCAAAATTCCATAGGCAAATCAAAAAATTTAACTCAAACAGGAATTTTAGACATAGCATCCTTAGATAAGATGTTTAAACCATCTTCTTTCTTCTTTTTTAGGTTGTTGTTCGAGTTGTTCATCTCTCGGGTGTTACCATAGTCACTATCAGAGCCTCTGTACTAATGTTTCCTCAAATTAGCCAACCGAAGGAGGAGCAGTCTCGCTTTTTCAAGAGCACAAGCCTATTAATCGAGAAAGTTAAGGTGGAGGACCAGAAAGCTATTGTGGAGAGCAAGAAAGTGAAGGTGTTGGATGACGAGTTAAAGGAGGACGAGTAGGGGTGAGCAGACGCTAAGAGGAAGGTAGTTGAGATGGAGGTGTGGGCTCAAACTGTGAAAGGTCTTGAGGCAGCCAGTAACGAGAATATCTTAGAGATGGCCATGCAACTCGACATAGTTGAGGGAGCTATTGTGGAGCGCTTCAAGGCGTCTGAGGAGTACCAGGTTAAGATAGCCAAGTACTATCATAGCAACTTCGAAGATCTTAAGCATCAGGCAGTGGTGGTTTTCTTAAAGCTGGACTTGTCCTCCTTCAAGCCGAGCGAGGATGAGGAGTGGCATTCTTTCCTTTCTTTCTTTTATCTTTTTGAGTACTCTTAAAGTTTTATATGTATGGGGCCATGTTTAGGCCTTCTTTGATATACTTCAGCTTTTGTATGTATAGGGCTTGTTTTTTGGCCATATTTGCTTTTCCTCATTCTGGATGTTTTTATCTGCTCAATTTTGTTTGTCAAATGTGCTTCACTTGCCCACTGCATGTATAAACCAACCGAATTAATGAGAAAGATTTAGCATCGAAATCATTTAAGGCACTGGTCATACTCTAGGCAGTCTAACCCTGTATGCCAACTGAGCTCCTGAACAAGCTTGGTCCCTTAAAAGGTTAAGACAATAGTCTGACTCTGGAAAGTCTAACCCTATATGCCAATCAAGCTCCTAAGCGAGCTTGGTCATCTAGAACGTTAAGGCACTATGCAGACTCTAGGTAGCCTGACACTATATGCCGACTGAGTTCCTAAGTGAGCTTGGTGCCCTAAGAGGTTAAGGTATTAGTCAGACTCTGGGCAGTCCAACCCTGTACGCCGACCAAGCTTCTAAGTTAGCTTAGTCCTCTAGAAGGTTAAGACACTGGTCAGACTCTGGACAATCTGACATTGTATGCCGACCGAGCTCTTAAGCATGCTTAGTCCTATAGAAGGTTAAGGCATTGGTTAGACTGTGGGCAATCTGACCCTATATGCCGACCAAGGTCCTCAGCGAGCTTGCCTTTCTGAAACTCCAAGGCACTGGTCAGGCTATAGGTAGTCTGACTCTTATGTGCTGACCAAGCTCATGAGCGAGCTTGATCTTTTGAAACACCAAGGCACTAGTTAAGCTCTAGGTAGTTTGACACTTGAATGTCGACCAAGCTTCTAAGTAATTCATGTGAATGATTATATGTTCCTTAACCTTTCGAATCTGTTAGGTGTTAATCTTGGCTTCTTAGCTTTTGCTCGGTTACCTTGGTCAGGTTTCCATAGTTGCCTTAGTCTATCTTCTCCTCTGTCACGGTAAAGCTCGGACCTCATATCATTGCTCCACTTTGGGGCTCGATCTTTGTGCACAGTCATGGCATCCTCTACGTTCATATGTCACTGAACTTTAGCCATTAACTCATCAATGCTCCCATGCGGGATTTTACACAATGAAAATAGGAACTTGGTATGAAAAAATTTACTGATTTCTATTTCTGTAAATGTTTCATGTACATTTATCCTTTTAATACAACATTTCCCTTATCATCAACTATTACTTCCTTCCCCTCATCACTCCTCCTCATATTCATAATTACATTTCTTAAAACACCTGAAATTTTATGAGGATTCTTTATTACACATCCTCTCCTTTCAACTTCGTTTCTTGATGTAACAACTTCTGAAACTGAAGAACCTGGATCAAGATTTGCTTGTTGTTCTCCACCTCTGTGAGCATAAACTTCTGACAAACTGATACGTGGTCTTCTTTCATCAATAATAGAATAACATTCACCAAGGTTATAGGCTGCTCATGATGGTGGTTAGTGTCGCCTTATCGTCTACGTCATCCACTTACAATGCTTCGTTGTTGAATCGTGCGACATAATCTGGCAGGGGTTCTCCATTGGACTGCTTGATGTTTAGGAGGCAAGTGGCCGAGCACTTGTTCCTCTATCCTCCAATGAAATAACCGATGAATAGTTTGTTATGCTGCACAAATGTGGTGATTAACCCGGCCTTCAAGTGGTTGAAACACACTCGATCTGATCTTTTTAATAGTAGGGAAACCCCTGCACATGATGAAATTTGGCACGGTGTGTAGGTGTATGAAGGCTTCATATGTTTTGAGGTGATCGAGAGGTCCTTCATTTGGTCGAAGTGATCCATCTCCAGGGAGAGTGGTAAATCAATTCTTTGGACCAGCTCATCCATTCTACATGTCATTTTCTCTTTCACAGCCTCCATAACGTTGTGCAACTACTCTTGCATCCTTCTTAACTCCACCTCCATAATTGCCACGACCTTCGACTTTGCTTCATGCATGGGTAGATCAGTTTGGCAGGATTGACTTTGTGGCTTTCTACTTCTTCTCATTCTTACATGTTATTGGGTCTCCCATTTGGCTAAGCTCCTTGACCGATCCTCCCATTGGCCAGTCGGACACCACTGTTCTCCTCTTCAAGGGGATTGTCTCCATATTGGTACACCTAGTCTAGGTTAGGTTGGCGCTCTGCATGCTTCTGGGCATTGAACCTTTGGTGTAAAGCTTGGGCTTGGTGTGCAAGCTCTTGGACCATGTGGGCTAGATTGGTGAGTTATTGATCGATGCATGGGTTAGATTGTCCATTGGTAGGAGGTTGTATTCTGTAGTTATTATATGAATTCCTTGCCTGGATTTCCACCATTTTTGAGTTGAGGGGAAGTTAAGCATTCTCATAGACAGTCCCAAAGTGAGGTTTACTCTGGTGGAGGTCGAGCAGTCTTTGGATCTTTGATTGGAAATCCTTCTTTGTTGTCGTGGTCTTAAAAGTTTTGAAGGTAAGACTCGGGTTTAAATATGGCAGCCCGAGTAAGTGAAGTGGTTGATAATGACCAGTGGAAGTGGCCCTCAGCTCCTTCCATCGACATTATCGAGATGAAGAATGCAATGGATTTCCTCCTACGAGCCTCTATAGAAGAAAGAATTATATGGATACCCATTAAAAGCCAATTCTAGTTTATATCTGCTTTAGATGCTTTTTGGCCCTAAAAGCTTAAGCCTGTGGTCTAATGTTGTTTGGTTCAAATCTCACGTCCCGAGAATCAGCTTCATTCTTTGGCTCGCTATCAGAGGTAGGCTAAGTACTGGTGACAAGTTTAAGGTCTTTGGCATAGATGGGGATCTAAACTGCTGATTTTTTTTGGATGAATAAAATTTTTTTTGGATGAATTCTAAACTGCTGATTATGCACTGGCTCTCTTGAGACCCATGATCAGCATTTCTTTTTGTGCCCATTCTCTCATTTTATTTGGGAATGGATCTTGGTAAAGTGTAACTTAGTGCATAGTGATGTGAATTTTGAAGGGTGGGTCAAGTGGATCGACGAGATTGTAAGGGGTAATTGCCTAGTTGCTATGATTATCAAGTTAGCACTCTCCGTGGGAATTTATTGCATTTGGAGGGAAAGGAATAGGAGGAGGTTTTAACATTTATCCTATGCTAAGGACATGATTCTTTCTGAAGTTAGAGATATCGTCAGAATGAGAATTGGCTCAAGGCGTAGGGTGCCACAAAGCCATGGGAATATCTCAGCTCTTTCTAGCTGGGAGATTTCAGACGAGATTTTTGGGCATGCAATTGGATTGTGACATAGGCTCTTTCCTTTTCCTTTCTTTTTTCCTTTTTCTTTTTTTCTTTCTTTTTCTTTTCCTTTTTCTTGTTTTCTTGTTTTCTTTTTTCCTTTTACCTTTTCTTTTTTCTTTTTTCTCTTTTCTTTTTTCTTATCATTTTCTTCTCTTATCTTCCCCCCTTTCTCCCCTTTTCTATGCGTCTTCTGTTTTTTTTGGGTAAGGTAATTATAAATAAAAGAAAATTTTTTTTACGGATTACAAGGGGTATTCCCCAGGCAATACAACCTAAAGAAACCCACTAACAAAACATAGCCAAAGAAATAAGAGCTTACAAAAGAGCTACTAACCCACTTGCCAACCATAAACAAGCCATACAAGGCGCTTCCACAAAAAACCAAAACATAAGACCTAATAATCAACCTCTCGGCCTATTTCCCAGCCTACCAGTCCCCTCTACTGCTTGGGAGAATAGAGAGGCCTGGGAAGCTGGGCTGAGAACAGGAAACGAGCAACAGGCTCTATCTGCGGGGCCACCCTCTGGGGGACGGCGGGACTGGTCCATGACAGGGCCATGGCATGGGACGACCACACGATGTGGTGATCTAGTAGGCTGAGATCCACAATAGCCACTAGGCTGCGCAGCTGGCTGAACAACATCCTTAACAGGTCTCTTTTTCTTGCTGGTATTTCTTCTCTTTTTCACTTTGATCCATTTCGACGCTGACGACGAGTCCGACTGACTTTCCTGCTCTTTAACTTCCTCACTTCCCGCTTCTCCTTCCATATCTATTCCTTCTCGGGTCCCTTCACTTTCCATCTCTCGCAATCTTTTATTCTCTTTGCAACTAGGAGTTGCATGCCCAAAGGCATTGTAGCGATCACACATAGGCGGGAGACCTTGGTACTCCACATGAACTTCAATTTCTTCACCTTCACACCTCACAAAGATCGAGTCAATCAACGGCTTGGTCGCATCAATTTCAATACAGACCCTAGCAAAGGAGATGCGATGTTTTGTATCGGTTGCTTTGTCAAGGAATAAAGGAATTCCAATGGCACTTGCAATTCTACTAAGACATTCCCCATTCCAAAATTCCAATGGCAAGTCAAAAAATTTAACCCAGACCGGAATTTTTGACACTACATCTTTACTTAATCTAAGCCGTTTACGCCATTTACACAGAATTAGAAGCTTACCAGAGAAATTCCAATGACCCTTCCCTAGGATGTTATTAACTTGCTGCATGCTTCCAAATTTGAAGAAGAAAAAACCACTATCATTACCTTTGACTTCCTGAAGTCCCTCATGTCTCCACAGTGTCATAGCCGAAGCTCTGACTAAACCAAAGGCTAGGCTTCTCTCAAGGAAATACCCTACAAGGAAAGTATCCCAAGGTTGTTCATCAAACAATACATTCTCAATATCTATACAACCTGGCACTTTAGGGGCAAAATATTCCAATTTTGTCTCTAAGACACTTCGTTGGTTTAGCCTAGGGAGCCCAACATTTTCCTTGGGAGATTGACCATTACCTACGATATGCGCCCATGATCTATACCCCGTCTTCAGTGCCTCAATACCTGGCTGACCAACCTTAGGAACAGGATCGATTGTCTCACTATTTACACTGCCCGAGAGGGATAAATTCTGCTTAGTAAAACCATCAAACACTTGGTGGGCAAGTTTTTCTTTGTCTTTCATATCTCCTGAACGGAGAACAATATTTGCCAAAGTTTTATCTATATTCGAATCATCAATCCCAGAACACTTAGCAGACTGAGTAGGAGAACAATTTGAAATAAAATCAAAACATCTCATTTCACCTCTCGACGACAGCGCAGCCTCCTGTATATTCGGTTTAAACATTTTAACAAACACCTTACTTGCATCTTCATACTCATGTTCTCTATATTCAAACCGTTAACTCTCCTCACCCACCGACTTCGTTGGGTTCAAACCAAAACCATTCTCAGCATCATTCACAAGACCAGAACATACATTTGACTCTAAATTGTCAGATTTCAAAATTACCTGGACCGTTTCCGTCGTCGCATTTCCAACAGCTTCGTTTCTTCCAAGCTCTGTTTTAGTATCTAACGGATCTGCCTCTAACCCATTTCCTTTTGTTTCGGAAGCAAACGGACAAGCTTTCATCTTAGGGCTAGCCTCCTTTTCCACGTTACCCTCTGCTTTCGATTCAACATTTTCGATCTCTTCATCAACACTCCCCTCCTCCTTAACAGCAGACTCAGTATTTTTAGAACTATCTCCTGAGAGAACTTGAACGGTAGCACCGACATAGATCTCCTTAGGAGAAGACCGAAAACCAGGGGATAGCGAAATCTTCTGTTCATCCTCTACCTTCTTAATCAATTTATCCTCAGCGGTAACATTCTTGGCCTCCTTTTTGACCGGGCTAAGACCCTTCAGGCTACGAATACGCGCTTCTAAGGAGGCCATCTTACTCGGGCTGAAAGGGTCCGGGTTTTTGTCAACGCGAAGAAGCTCAGCCGTGAAAGACTTGGTTTCTGTTTGCAAGAAGCGTGCAAAATCCTTGTCCAAAGACTTGTTTCTCATCATATTCTTGAGGTTAATCCACAAACTCATCGCGTCTGCGATGATGTCCGAACATTTCCTAGTGGCCCTAACTTGAAATTTTCCTTCCCCTAGCTTCGGTTCCTCCTCAGAATCCTGGGCTGCCAAAATGCTGAATCGATTTGGGCTTTCACTACCCATATTTGCATTTTTATCCATCATCAATCTGTCTGAGTCTATGCGTCTTCTTTCATTCTTTCTCTGATTCTCTTTCCTGCGTTTTTTTGGGTAAGTACTTTCCTATGTTTCATGCTCTAGCAGATCTTGTTGGATACCATCTTCCAGGTGGAAGAGAGCCCGACACGTTTGATTAAGCCAGGGTAGAGGATCTTTTGAGCTGGCATTTGGTTCTTCTGGTCTCCCTAAGTTCCATGGATTAGTTTGATCATCTTGATGGCCCCTCTCTTATGGCCTCATGTCCTTATTTACCTTTTGTTTCTTATGCCTAGCTATGTGAGCTGTACATAGCAACTTTTGTTTAAAGCCTTCCCCTTACGGCTCGTGTAAGGGAGCATAAGTTTGTTTTGTTTTGTTCTCCGTCTGTGTGTGGTTTCGGTCTTTTGTGTTTGGTTTCCCTTGGTTTGCAGGTTATTTCTGTTTTTGCAGTTGTGCTTTCCTGCTTGCTATAGCAGGATGTTGGGTTAACTCCTACATCAGATCCCACTTCTATTGTGTTATTAGTAGTTGTTTATCCTATAGGGATCTATGGCATCTGTGTGGTTTAATTGTTGTTAATATGCAGCAATTGACTCATGCAATCCATGTTCCAAGTGGACTGGGTTTCAGTAGATTTTGTTGCTTCTTGCATTGCTTAGGCATACTTTCATCCTCCTGGTTGGAGATTTGAGGCTTTGCATCACATTTGTGTATTGGTTTTGAAGTTGTATGTTCACATTTCAACAGCGTGTCGCCCGTATTTGGCAATTTGACAGCTGTCCTGAGGCGCTCCTTTTGCTTCTGGCTATTTTGATCAAGCATCTACTTCTTAGGCCTGGTAGTGGATTTGTTTTCTTGATGTATTTTAGTTCGTAGTGTTGGTTATTAGTTTTTTTAGTGCTGTTTTGTTTATGTTGTGTTCCTTTTCTTTAGTTGTGGGTCTGTATTTCCTAGGTGATGCCCCTTGTAAACTTGTATTTTCTTTTTTCTTTTATGCTACAATTAATTACCCAAAAAAAGGTTAGAAGGGAACTAAACACCGAAGGGGTGCCTGCCTAACCCCCTTCGATGCTTAAGTTAGAAGAAAAATCTCTTAATCAATTGTCTATAAAGAACGATGAGGATTAATGTACCTTTTCCTATGTTTACTTGCGAATTATATAAACTAGAAGTGATAGGAAAGAATCCCGATGATTTGGGGATTAGATATAGGTTAAGCCCGAAGATGGCATCAGGTTCCACCAATCTCAAGTTCAGTTACAATGTGCTCAATTACGCTTGGATGGGTGCTCGGTGAGGCCAAACACGATCACGTGTTACTCGAGTTGGGCTACGCCCCCTTGGTTGGCCGGAGACTCTCGCTTAGGCTAAAAACGCTTGGTCGCCCTTATCTCTATAGTAATAAAAAAATCATGATTATTATCGAAATCCTCGAGTCAACATACACACCCATGCACACGTGTCTGAAGACATGGACACTTAGACTCCACTAAGGATTCACATCATGAACCAACAATGACCGTGCTTGTAGACCACCCCAAGGGTTACTTGCCAACTTGGTATGTCGGCATCCCGATGAGTAAGCATTCTTTCTATAACCCAACACGACTCGTCCTCTACTAGGGTACGACACTGTACACCTCTATATGTTACTAACCCAAAGGGTAAGGCACCCGACCTTGCAAGTTCATTTCACAAAGGTGTTTAAAAACCCGAGTCTAACCCAACAATGGCTCCTCTCGTCCCCCCTCAAACACACACAGAGTTCAACCCATCAATGGTTCCTCTCATCAAACATACCAACGAGTCTAACCCAACAAAGGTTCCTCCTATCAAACGCCCAATACACACATGAGCCAAGCCCTTTATCTTATTATTGAGGTTCCATTTAAAAAAAAATGTTTAATCATATGATGTGAGATATTTCCCAATCAACTCAATAATTTAAGTAATCATAAATTAAGTAATTTCAACCACCAATTTTATGATTTCAACATCAACTTCATAAATTAATCTCAAAATCCCAATTTTCCTAAAATACAAGGTTTTAACTCGATACCTAAACCCTAAAATAGGTTTTTTTTACATTTACCAAAGATAACAGCTCCCACATCATTGCCGATTAGGAGTATGTCATCAACACAGATGACTAGAAACATTGTATTGTTTACATCACGCTTCTTCTACACATAATATTTGATAGGACACTGATCAAAGCCGAAGCTTTTGATTGCCTGGTCAAATCGAGTATTCCAAGACCTCGATGCTTGCTTAAATCCATAAATAGATCTCTTAAGCTTGCGCAACATGTGCTCCTGACCCTTTGCTATGAACCCGTCTGGCTGCATTATATAGATGCTCTAGCCAATACTTCCCTTAAGGAAAGCTATTTTGACGTCCATTTGCTAAATCTCATAGTCGATATTCGTAGCAATGGATAAGAGAATCCGAATAGACTTAAGCATGGCTATCGACAAGTAGGTTTCCTCATAATCGAACCCTTCTTTCTGAGTAAACCCTTCACAACAAGTTTAGCTTTGAAGGTTTCAACCTTCCCGTCTTGTAATATCGTGGACCAAACAAATTAAAAGTGTTTTATTAATATGATTAAAATGAAATTGTTTTAAAACTAAAAGTTCTTGTGAAAGCCTTAACTGGATTAATTCAAGTAATTTGCGGTCCCACGATATTAGCGATGGTTTAGGAATTACATATATATTTTTCTTAAGTGTCACGTAAAGTTTGAGGAGATTTGGTATAAGTTAGGAACGTTTGGACGTCCGTTTTTAAGTTTTGCTACGACGTATAACAGCCCGCGAACTAGGAGCTACTGACATACCTTCCCCTTTTTGGGTATAACTTTTTCAACGGGATGAGTTACAATGCGGGGCTTATAGAGTTGGTAAGAGGACTTCCGGGGCTTCGATTTGACGCAGGAATGAGTCGATTCCGAGTTCGGACGACAAAGTTATGACTGTTTTAAGTTCCCAGTTTTCGGCTGCTCGCTAAGCGCGCCTAAAGCGCACCCCAAACGCGCCTAAAGCGCGGTAGTTCCAGGGAAGCGCACCTAAAGCGCGCCACAAACGCGTCTAGGCGCGGTCTGTTCCAGCAGCGTCTTTTAATTTCGATCGGGGCTCTTTTATTTCATTTGCCCTCTTTCCTTCTCTCTCTAAACACGACTTGGGCTTAGG
>JAULLH010003057.1:0-10213 GCA_035668455.1 Sarracenia alabamensis
TTCAATGTTTTGAGAGGAAGAAACAAGAACAACAGGAAGATGGCAGCCGAATGTGTTCCAGCCGCCCCCTCCTCTTGGCTTCTTAACCCTCCATGTTTAGCATTAAGCTCCTAGGTTTTACCCTTTAACCCACCTCTTTTGGTTTAATTAACATATTAACACTTCTTTCCCTTAAATTTTATTAAGAACCCTATGTGTTCTACACTTAGAAATATTTTAAAACATATTCCTCCTTCTCTTCTAACAATTCCACTATCCTCTATGTGGCCCATTTTACTTAATTGAATTAAATTAATTAAAATAGGTCAAATCGTTACATAAGGTTTATTATTCCGGGGTCTCAGATTAAGTTTGGTGATGTTTAGATAAAAATTGGGTCTCGATTTTTAAAATTTTGACCCTAGTACACCCAGGAGGTCACTATGCATTTTGTTGGGTTTTTATGTCACGTTTTGGTGTTTTGTTGACACAACTTCTTTACCACTCTCACTCT
Source organism: Sarracenia alabamensis (assembly GCA_035668455.1). Taxonomy (NCBI): domain Eukaryota; kingdom Viridiplantae; phylum Streptophyta; class Magnoliopsida; order Ericales; family Sarraceniaceae; genus Sarracenia; species Sarracenia alabamensis. The sequence continues at coordinate 494 of JAULLH010003057.1, forward strand.
AAACTTCTCCTACAGTTGAGAGATATCTAGGGCACGAAGTTGGGTCTCCTTTGACCTTAATTTAGATTATTCTTGGAGCCCTGGATCTAGATTTGGTTGGTGATTATTTCTCATATCCTTCTTTTCAACATTTTCAATGAAAGGTTTGTGTTCTTAAGGTGTTTTCGATTCAAGGAGCTTGTTTGAGGTTGTTTCTTACTTCTACAATATCCAAGAGGTATAATATTTGATAATCTTGTAATATTGTATGGATATAGGTTGTATGTTTTCAAGTTTATATGAAAATACATGAAAATGAAATTTTTGGTAAACCCTAACTATGGAAGCTTCATATTTAATGTTTTTGAGATTTGAATACTTGTTATCATCCATGTGGGACATTTCAATTTTCTCAATTTGTGATAAATAGCTTAATTTAGAGAAATCAAATTCTAAAGTTTTGATTTGGGCAAAATCATGAATTTTGAGAAAATTAGGGATTTTAGTTTTAAACCTTGAAATTGACTTTGATTATATGAAATCAGAGCTTATCATGATACAAAGTGATAATAATATTGATTTGTCATGTGTTAAAGTTTGATGACAATACGGGGGGTGGGGGGTGGGTGGTTGGCCTAACATGTGCTTTGGCCAGGATGTAATGAGATTGGTGATTGATGGGTGTTGTGATGGTCGATGTATATATTGTGGTGATTGGTGTGTTACGGTCGTTCGTATTGTTATGGTTGTGGAGTTGTACGGGGGCTACCCAGCTCCTTGGTTAGTGACCGAAAGTCTGTTAACAACTCTTTGTGAGTTATACGAGGCAGCCCATCTCCTCGGTCAGTGGCCATAAGTCTGTGAGCTACTAATTGCAAGTTATACAGGGATGACCCACCTCTTCGGTCAGCGACTGTAAGTCTGTGAGCTAATCATTATGAGTCATACGAGGACGGCCCACCTCCTCGACTAGTACTATAATATCATAAACCGTTTCAATTTTGATTTTAATTTAAACTTGTTCTTAAAACGTTGAAATTTTTAATTGAAACTGCTTAAATGCTTCAGAAAAATTAAAACTTCATCTTGATTCAGAGTCTCGTGATAGTACCGTTTGTTTTGGAATCTTTGGAATATTATTGCGGGGTATCAAGTTAAGTTTAAGAATTAGGATCAGAAACAGGCCTTGGTTTTTAAAATTTTGAGTCAAGCATAACAGCTGGGACCACTCGAGTGGTGGAGGGTCTACTCGAGCGGATTGTGTCGGTCCAGCCTTTTAAAAGCTACAGGTTTGGGATATTTTGGAATAAAATATCAAATTCTCTCTCTATCTCTCTACCGACTATAGAAGCTAAGGGATGAAGTTTGGAGCTTGAGGAATGTATTTTAGATAGAATATAAGGTCTTGTTTGGTAAGATCACTTGGTTTAAGTTAGACTTTCTTGATTTCATACCGTTGTTCTACACATTCACAGAACCGATTTTTGATTTTGGTATTTGCTTGGTATTATGAACGACTAGTGGATTCATTTTATGATTTTTCTTTGGTTACAAGATATAATATACGCTTTCTTTGAGTTATTATTCGAGCACAACATGCATGTTCTCAAGAAAAGTAGAAATCTTGACATATAACTGTACATATATGTTTTTTGGATGACTAAAACATAGGGCTTCCGAAAACTAGTTTTCTATTATGCTCATCTACTTTGATTAGATCATACATATCTTTTCAATTTCGGATTCAATTGAATATTACATAAAACGCGTACAATAGGATAAATGACGGATATCGGGTTTTGCGGGTTTAAACTTGTGATTTTGGGAAATAATTTGGTTTTCCTATATCTGTGTAAGGATTAGAGTATGTCTATCTCTTTGGTTCAAAAAATGGTTGGGCGTATCTAAAAACGTGTACAACTGGTTAGGGTTCATTTTGGGTGAAAACAACATAATTTGAGGAAAAGTGACTTTTTAGTAAAACTTACAAAATTTTATTTTTATTTTAAGAAATTGGCATGGATCAAAACCTATAGTTCCATTTTAAATTTTTTTGAAAATTGGAAGGGTTTTCGAGAAATGCTAATAGGTTGATGGATTTTAGCGAAAATGGTAATTTTGGGTTCAAAATTGGTAATTTGTGTCGATTACATATATGCTACATATATAATTGGACCTTACTATGGTTCGCTTTCATGAAAATGCTATTATACAATGTGTTGAGTCTTGATTACCAGCTTATAGGAGTTTGGGTAGACTTCCTTCTTACTCATACATTATGAGGCTGATACATATTTAGCTTTTCTGTTAGAGCTTGTGAGTTGATTTGATATCCTTTTACGCATATCATGTTGTCTATTATGGTATCTTATGTATATCATATGATCTGTTTATATCCTGGCTATAGATATCTTTGTGCATATATCATACGTACTGAGTTGATATCCATAGTATATATCATGCTTGTTAGTTAGGATATCCGTGTTGTGTATATCCTGTTAGTTACTTATAATAACTATGTTACGTATATCATATGGTTTATGAATGATATCTTCATTGTGTATATTATGTAGAGTACGTGCTCCTTATTGTAACTTGTTGTAGGTATCCTATTACAGATATACTTATTGTAGATATCCTTATTGTTGATATCGTAGTTGTTGGTATCCTGATGGTTGATATCCTTGTTATTGATATATTTGTTATTGATATATTGTTGTTGATACCCTATTGTTGATGTCTTGTTATCGATATCCTGTTGTTGATATCTTGTAAAATGGTTATGTATAGTTGGGTTTTTGTGATGGAAAGAGTTAGTTTTCGTTTATATATTTTCATTTACATCTATTGCATAATCATCCTCATATGCTATTCATGTATTCTTGGTTTATTAAATATTATACGAGCCTTGAGCTCATGTTGTTTTATGACAATATTTTAGGTACTAGCAGCAATGCATTTATAGGCGCTTGAGGATTCAGTGGCTTGTCCCGTTCGTGGAGGGACTAGGATGATTATGTTTATAGCATACCCTATCTTTACATTTCCATGTTGGATGAATGTATCAATTCAACTGTTATAGTTTGTTATGTTGTAATGTAAGGTCTTAAGGCCTTTTACATTTATTGTATGCTTACTGAGGAATCTGGGGTGTTTTCACTTTGTCTTAGTGAATGAACAAGTTTTAGGTTGGGTTATAGTAGATGTATCTATATCTTGTTGTGTTATTAACTTACTTTCTTAAGCTTGTGTGATTATGAGTTTCCTTTTTGGCATGTTATATTAATCTTGTGTGGATGTTTATTAGGTATAAGACAGGCTCATTAGTGTCTAAAACAAATCTATCATCGCAAATATTTTTTTAAAACGTGGACGATGGGATTTGCTCTAGATCACATTTGACACAAATAAGGAGGGCATTTTGTACCATTTAAACTCTTCTGCTCATGATTAATATTAATCTGGAACTCAATGAAAATGTTTAATTAACGTAACCGGGTCGGGACGTTACAGATTGGTATCAGAGTTATAGATTTGAATACCTTAGAACAGTGGAAGGGTTATGCCTTGCCGAGAGGGTTGACTTGCATGTTGCATCCATGAAATGAGTATGCTAGTATACTTGTCTTGTGATGAGAAATGACTTGTACATGCTATGTGGATATGTGGGTATAGAGGTAGGACTTTGAGGATGATATTTCTTGTTTCAATGCCCAGTTGACTACTCTGGGGATCTGATTCAAAAGGTACCTCGCAAACACTCATTCTAGTTAGAAATCTAAACAAGTTGTTCGAATTGAGATATCACTCCAATTAGCCATCTTGCTTTGTAATGAGATGTTAACATGCTTATGTGTATAACTGTTAACATGCTTTTGTGTATAGATGTTAATGTGTTTCGTGATAGAACATTTGTTTCTCATATCATAATTTATCTTACCTGCGGGAGTAGGATTGTTATCTTATCTGTGGAAGAAGGATTAAGATGGTTAGCTAAGAACATGTAAAGCTATGTGTTAGGTGGTGCTCTTTGTGGTTTTATGGTAGAGGCTGTGGTTTGCACGTCATGAGTCGTACTATGTCATGAGACAAGGCTTCTCGTGCCATGTCATTGCATAATAAGCCGTAAACAACCTAGCGCGAACGACCAGGAACGCTTTGCACGATGGAACGCAGATGAGAACATAGTGGATGGGAGTGTGGTGGTGGTGTGACATGACCTTGAGAAGTAGAGGTCGTGTCAGAGAGTTTTCTCATTTCTTTTGAGAGATGCTCTTGGTAGATATGATGACATGATGTCATGGTTGGTGTCCCATTTTGGACCAGTGTGTTATGCCAACAGTGCATGTTTGAGGAACGCGTCCGTTTGAGAAGAAGCATTGCATGTCAGTTGTAAGCATCGACTGGGGGTGGATGGGTGTTGACCTGGCATATGTGCAGTGGTCGTGGTACGACCTGGATAACCTTTGATAAGTTGTTGGGTCTCGAGAGGAGAAGACCAGGTATTACCTTCCGTGATTATGGATCCTTTTGAGAGATCCCGTTGGGGTTGATGTTTGAGAGGGTAATAGCAGTTTGGTTTGTACGGTTGTAGTTGGACGGGTAACGAACGCATTACGTTGACATGTGGATAGTGCAGTTTTCTCTTGGAATAGAACATCGTTCAGAGTTGAGGCAGTGATGTGGTGGTTATGCCCCCTCATTCGGAGTTATGAGAATTGTCACATCCTGACCTCAAACAATATCATGTCCTAAACTAGAAAGTCGTGTCACCCGAAAGGAGAGTTGGACCACCTATAAATCGGAAGTAAATTACCCCCAAGAGTTTGATTTTCATTTGAAAGGTTGACTTTTTATCTAATTAAAACCACAAATTCAAGTCATCCATTGGAATCCTTTAACAAACCCAAAACTATGAATTTTTTTTATTCCTATAATAGAGTGTGAAATAATTAGAATGGTCCATACCCAAAAAAGAAAGAAGTGATGAGATATTCCAATGTTAAGCCTCTAATTAAACAAAGTGATAATTATCTTTCTAAGTGTCAAAAACCGTTTTGAAATGACCCTTGAGAATTCCATCATTCATAAACATAACTAAAATGACTTTGACCATCATAATTATTTATCAACAATCATCCATAAAGAGATATAAATAACCTTACATTCTCCATGCATTAAATTCATAAATTTTGAATTAAAAGCTTACAATCACCAAAGGTTTGTATGATAATATCCATGCAAAACAATAACCCAAAAGTCTCTCCAAAATATGCAATAAATGAGTTTGGTCTTATGGCTTTACATTCATCCAAAATTGAAATGTAACATAAGTCTAATACATTTCCTCCAACATATACAAAACATGAATATAACTCTACTAGGCAACATGAAATAAGTAAGGTGCATTATTCGTCAAGTCCCGCATCCAAATCGAGTTGGGAAGCAATATTCTTGCCATGATTATCTGGAATGTTGTTTCAAAACAATATTATGAGCCAGGACTCGTAAGAAATATGATAATCTAAGATGAAAGCATGCTATGCGAGGTGATTATGCAACAATTCATATTAAGTACATAACTTAAAATAAAGTTTGCTTTTCATAGTCAAAACCTTGTTTACATAATATTTTGGAAAAATATTCATTTTTCACATTTGCATAAATTGGCAAATAGTCACACCCAAATAATATCTATAAGTAAATCTCCTTGGCTCCACACGAGTCTTGACTCCCGTAGGAACCAATCCCCCTTTTACGGTTCGTGACTAAAGGAAGTGAGCATCTATTGACTCACGTTAGAGACATGTGATGGCACTACCATGATAGTAACCACAAATAATATCCTTGACTCGCATCCGAGCCAACCCGAATCAAGGATATGCCAAAGCTTATCTACATCAAGTCTCAACAATTATCCATCACAACATCCAACAATTGATATGCAAAATAAATGTATATTGCACAAGTATAAAAACTCCAACTCATGGATATATCTAGACTTATCCACATCAACATTCATCAAATTATCTATCGCAATATCTACCAAGTGATATACTAGATAAGATTATACAAAAGGACATATTTAAGCTCCAAATCAAGGACAGACCAAGGCCTATCCACATAACCACAATATTACCGCCAACCGTTCAACAATTAACATAGCTATTTCAATATTCATTTCTATTCATATAGCACCCAATTTCGTCTAATTAGTTTCAATTTCATATGAATAAAATTAATTTATCATTTTCTCCAAGTCTAGTAAAACCCCAAAATCCAAAACCCAAGAATTTTGTGTGATCTATAATCTCATCAATTAGTAGCCAAATCAGCAAGATAGCATCATTTCTAGCATGTCAATATGGCAAATAACATAACCAATCTTATTTATATATCCACACACAAAAAATTTGGGCATTTTCGGATTTAGCATAAAGCTATACTAAAATAGCTTCAAAATACCAATAAGCCACACATAATATTTCAATAATCTAAGGTAATCATGGATCCTATCTTGGAGAAGGAAATATCAAGCCAAACGAGCAGAAAAGTGGACAAAGAATGGGAGAAATTGCTATTACTGTCCCTTGCCTCTCTCTCTCTCTCTCTCTCTCTCTCTCTCTCACCAGTAGCAAGGTGTAATTTTGGCGGCATAGAGAATCCCTCCCCTTATTTCGGTTCAGGTCTTGCTGCTCAAAGGAAGTAGCCCACCCTCTCTATCTCTATTGCCGGCGGCAAGGGCTGGCACCGGCGATGGTGGCTCTCCTTTCACCTTTCAGCCTGCTCTTCTCCTACATAACCCTCACGCTCATCTATCTCACTCATGCTTCAGCTCCGCTGGAGTTGCAGCGTTAAGCTCCTTATAACACAACACACTAATGCAGATGCCCTAGGGCTAGGGCGCTGCTTAGGCAACGAGGTTCTTTTTTTGTTTACTTTTTTGCCACATAAGACAAACATATATATATATATATATATGTGTGTGTGTGTGTGTGTGTGTGTGTGTATGTATGTAATGTTATACACTTTTATACATATATGCCACACCCAAAAAAATTAAACAAAATCCGCAGTAAAAAAATTGATTTCATTATTATAATGATTTTTTTTCAAGGTATATACATGTATTTATGCATATATTCATCTATATACACATAAATATACCCACAGAATGTTTGACAAAGAAAATATTTTTATTGTTATTTTCTTCGTAAACAAAATCTCATGACTTAGTCCTTAAATTTTATAATAGCTCGATTAATCAATCACAAAATTAAGTTATTATTATTATTATTATTTAAATAAACGGTTCAGGTTACTACAACCTCTTCCACTTGGGAGATTTTGTCCCCAAAATCAACGTACTTTAAGATGAGAACAAATCAGGATATCTCTCTCGGACATAGGACTTCCGCTCCCACGTCGCCTCGTCCTCGCCGTGGTGTTGCCAAGGCACTTTAATGTATGATAAGGTTTGTCCTCGCAAAACCTGCTCTCTCTTGTCGAGGATTCGTAGCGGTCTCTCCTCATACTAATCATCTTCGCTAATCCTCAAACTTGAATAGTCAATCACGTGCGACGGGTCTGATTCGTGTATCCTCAACATAGAAACGTGAAAAACGTCATGAACCGACGATAACAGTGGTGGCAACGCCAAGCGATACGCCACAACCTTGATCCTCTATGTTAGCCTAAAGGATTTTTCATTCAAACCTTATTTTCGTTTTGATTATAACATTACATTAATTTGTTGTTGCTAATCCTTGCTTGGTTGTGAGAAAGTCTTTTCAGGAGCTAATCAAGCAAATTCATAAAAAAAGCCAAAAAGTCAAGAGAAAATATTTGAAGATCTATGGAAAATCATAAGTGCTAGCATCCAAAAGATAAAGTCTAGGAAAAACTTAAAAGATCAAAGAATATTAAGTTAGGGAGCTTTGAAAATCAAGGAGATTAAAGTTGAAGTCTTTTGAAGCATTTCAGCTAAGGGGAGATCAATGTTAAGTTCATGAAGGCCAATAGATCAAGAGAAAACTTCATGGTGTTTTGAGGAAGTTATTAAGACAAATGGAGCTGATCCACAATTCAAAGTGCTAACTCTTCTCCTCTTTTTTTCTACAGTTCAAAATTCAGTTATTTCCAATGGGAAGATTTTTAGTATTAATTGCTCCATTAATGCTTCGACGACTACAGTAACTCTTCCACAACGTTCATATTTTTATGAGGGTTGTTTAAGGAGGATTATTTGAGCTTGAGAGGTTTGGTGAACCCGTGCACAAAATATTAACTCTCAAATTTACTCATCCACTGTTTTCTTGCTCAGAACTAAATTTTATATCTTTGAGCTTTTATGTCTGGCACCTGTTCTAGCAATTATAATTTATCTTTTCTCCATTGTACATTTAAAGTAAACCTTTTAGAGAGAAAGAATGACGATTTTGTAGTGAGTTTTAAATTGTAAAACTTCTCACCAAGGTGACCACTACCAATGTTTGAAAAATAGAGTATTATTTTTCAAGTTTCTTTTTGAAGACTTGTTCCAGCTTTAAAGGAGTTCACGTAAACATCCTTGTTCCGGCATTGAAGACTTGAGCCCGCAATCATCTTCGTCCGGCTTTAAGGAGAGAGCCCGTAATCATCGTTGCCACGATCTGGAAGCAAGCGCACAAAGCTTATTGGTTTGGAGGTGCCCCTGCAATGCCTCTAGGTTGTATGAGAGCCTGCAAATCGTCTGTATCGATTTGGAGTGCACCCTTAAGCACTTCCCCATAGTGGAATACTCAAGTGTGATCTTGAGAGAATGGATGTAGGTTGGTATTTGGCCAAACCACTATACTTCTTGTTGTTGTGGTTTGCTTGTCTCTTTCCCTTTCTCTCTTTAATTCTTATATCTTTATCTTATTTATTCCGTTGCATAATAGTTATATCTTGATTACTTGAATTAACTTTAAAAGAGACCAAAAAGATTTTAAGTTTTGTAACAACCTATTCACCCCCCATCTAGGTTGTCTACCTAGACCCACAATTGGTATCAGAGCCTCGGCTTTTTTACTAATTTATATTCTTCTCAGTCCTTAGAGTTAAGAACCTGAGACAACCACTTTTGGTTTTTCTCTATCAGAAGGCCAATCCACAACAAAACCTCCTTTGTTCAATGAAACAAATTATAGCTGCTGGCAAGTTAGAATGAGAATATACATTCAAGCCGTAGATTATAATCTTTGGACAATTATCATTAAAGGACCCCTAGTTCCCAAACCAGAAAATTTGTACCCTGAAAGTGATTGGCATATGTTGCAATTTAATGCCAAAGCCATTGATCTCTTGCACTGTGCACTTTCACCTAATATATTTAACAAAGTTTCTGAGTGTGATAGTGCAAACAAAATTTGGAACAAGCTTAAAAAGATCTCTGAAGCCAAAGAAGAAGGAAGTTGAAGTGGAGATGAAGAGAAATCCACCAACAAAGAAGATTCCATCCATGTTTTAATGGCCTTTGGAAATGAGGCAACATATTTTTCTAATTCAGATAGTGAGAGTGTTAGTAATTCTAAAAATGAGAGTCATGATGAAAATGATGAGCTTCAAGAAGCTCTAGTTGATTGTCTAAAGTTAATCAAAGAACAAAAATCTAAAATTAAGTCACTTGAAAAACAACTTACTGCTCTGAGTTCAAAAATTGAAGTTTTTGAGAAAGAACATGAAAAACCTGTTTTAAGTGACTCAACTGTGCTAAAACAA
>JAULLH010003269.1:0-15606 GCA_035668455.1 Sarracenia alabamensis
CTAACTACTAACTACTATATAAGAGATGGTGACTCAATACCTCACTATTGAATGTTTTTAAAACAAAGAATACAGGGTCCTATTTATAGTGTTTTGAATCCTCGAAATTAACAACTTCTGGCACGGAGCGTCCGACCGGTGGGCGTCTAGCGTCCGGATAGAATTGCATAAAGGACACGTCAGTTTCCTATTTCGGAGCATCGTGACGATCAGCGACAAGCGTCAGGACGTAACTTGCTTGGGCACCACGACGGATAGCGTCGGAACGGTAGACAGATTGGCGTCATGACGGTGGAAGTGTCGGGACGGTGGATAAAGAGCGTCTGGACGGAATTTTCATGTTCTTATGGTCTTCGTTCGGTTGTGTTAAATTTGTTGCTAAAGTGGTTATTTTACGGCTGTTTTGCATCACTCCTCCAATTCCTATCTTATACAGAAAAATACTACAAAACACATATTAGATAACAAAAAGGGGACTAACTCAACGTAAATTAACGGGTCTAAATCGTCACATTTGAGTGCCAATCAGTTGGGTACTTTCATTATAGGTTCAATGGTTAATAATCACCCAACGGAAACCATATTCAAAAGGTTAAGTGGTGCGGTTGCGAGGATATGAGGATAATTAAATCGGGTTGTCAATAACCTAATTTAATCATCAGGAATCCATATCTTAAATATAAGGAGACCTCCGACAATTGACAATTGGAAACTTGAGATATAATTCAAGATATGGCCAGGAGTGCAGTCAAAGCCTTTAGTGGAATAAGCCTTTATTCGTGCAGGAAAGGATCTAGCTCAGGCATGGAGTTAGGGATGTCTGGATTTTCTGTACAGTTAGCCTGATACCTATACTTCTTTGTGATCCCACACATAACCCATTATATGCATAGTAATATTTCTCACTGGTTTAGGGATAATTTACTTTAATTCAATTGTCGGTTTTGTGATCGGGGATAGTGAGGATTAATATAAGTTATTGGAGAGCATTTTTGAGAATTGGCGCACCTAGGGTTTAATCCTAGGTGGGTGGCCATATGGAGGGATATTTAAGTTTTAATGTTAGTCAAAAAATCTTGTCTCATATATAGATATATGAGAATAAGGAAAAGGGATCAACTTAAGATAGGAAGTTATAAGATTTTTTTTTAGAAAATCTTCCCATTCTCCTCCTCTCTCCATATTGTCACTGCCAGCTCCCCCTTTTGACTCACCATATTAATGGATTTTTCTAGATTTATGAGTGTCCGAGAAAAGAAAAACTAAAAGTGAGAAATCTATCCTGATCAAGAACGGTGCCCACTCGCCGTGTTCGCAGAGTGCATCCGAGAATACACGAGAAGATCAAATGGTCATCTTAAATCTGTTTTCTACAATGGGAGACTAATTTTTACATGTTTCTATAGGTATTAAATTAATTTTCAAAATATATTAATGTTCTTCATTAAATACATATCGAAGTTCTTGGCGTCATTTTTCCGCGCATGCCTCCCAACAGTGGTATTAGAGCCAACGACATGATTTTCATGAAAAACGTATTGTTCTAGCCTATGTTTTGTTGCCCCTAGTCGTTATGATCTATGCATGTATGTATGAATGTATGGTTAAATGATTTATATTTTATTCTATGTGCTTCCATTTTTTTTCCTCGATCTTTTGATTCGAGGTAGATTCATTGTGAACTCCATGTGAGGGCGTAGGATTTAAAATGTAATCGTTTATTTTTGCATCCATGTATTCTGAATTTTTCTTTGTAATCGTACGGCGGATCGGAGGCAAAAACATGGTGGAAATCGAAATCAGAAAGAAGGCCACAGGTAGCTGAGCAAGCAGCGCTGTGCGCGCGTGCTGGCTGCGACGCCGTGATTTCTGGTAGCTAAGTAATGGTTTTTGGTTGTGTTTTCGGCATTGGTTTCTAGGTGGATCATTGGTGATTCCATGTTGGTTTTGCGGTGGTCGTATGGTGATTGCAAGGTGGAGTAAAAACGATAGAGAAAGGATAGAAAACTTAGCCTGCGCGTCAAGCGTGGCAGTGCCAGCAGCGGTGCTGCGTGGTGGTTGGTTTTTTGATCCCGAGGCTGAGGTAAGTGGTTGGGGCTGAGACTGGTGGCAGAGTTGAGATGGATGGCAGCTCATATTAGGGTTTCCACAAACCCTGGGTAATTTATTCTATAATCAGAATCGTTGGATTAAAAAAATAGATCAAACAGATGGGATCATAATAACTACTTATTTATCTTGTCTTTTAATTATTTATTAGTTTATTTAAATACGTGGATGGATATTTATTTTATTTTTTAGTTTATGTATGATTTATTTAATCAATGGTATAAAAGGAAAAGGGTTTTAAAATAAATAATCAAAATAATTTTAAACAGAATAAATAATTAATTTATATAATTTTTGCGTAAGATGGAGTATTATTTAAGGCATTTTTTAAAATCTGGATTAACTAATTTCTTTGCAAAATTAAATATGAAAATTTTTGTTTATTTTAATTGGATTAAACAAGAAAAGTTTTAGTTGATTAAAAATATGATTATTTTTAATTAAAAATTAAAATTTTATTTAATGGTTTAAAATAAACAAAAAGAAAAAAAACTCTCGATTTTTAAAATATTAAGTGGGGGAAAGGTTTAGTCACAAATAAATCCTACGGTTTCTATCATGTGTTCGTGGAGATGTGATTGTAGCTCACATGCCAGCTTGATCCGGTCACCCCAACGGAAGGGCCATAGTCATGGTACCCCCGACACGAATCTTCGAAAAAGGTATTTGAAAAATGTGCAAAGTAGGGTTCTCTCACATAGAACCCAGGGCTTTGACACATCTTTTTCAAATTAAGTATGATGGTTATACACTTAAACCATTAATAAAAATATCCTTTCCAATGGAGTCACTATTTTTATTTATGGAGACCTAAGTTATTAGTTGTTTAATTTACTTGGAATGTCCTATATCAATAAATAAAGTTTAGATAGCTCTTTCGTCCGTTGATTGTTAAACGTTCACACTAATGTAGCCTATCAGTTGATGTGACACTGGACGAATGACTTTTATTATGATATTTGGTTCAATGAAGTAAATTAATATACTGCCATGTCTGTCCAGTCGGGGTTGGTTAATGGACGTCTACACTAATGTGATCGATATAATCACAAAGGCTCCAGGTTGTCAATAATTCTTTTTAAATTAAAAGGTAGAGGGAACCTAAATTTTTAAAGAAGTTAAAATGTTTCTCTTTTGTTTCTCAGCTTAATTATGGGATCTAGTTTTGATCTACTTGCAGCTATACTTAAAGAACACGAATTAACTTAACCAAATTTTATCACATGGAAAAGGAATCTTGATATCGTCCTAACCTCAGATGACTATAGGTTCGTGTTATTTGATCCATGTCCACCTATTCCACATAGTGGATCTTCTGAACAAGAGCTCCAAGACTATTAGAAGTGGATGAAGACTGATAGGATGGCATGTTGCTACATCTTGGCTTCTATGTCAAATGTCTTGCAAAGCCAACATCAGACTATGACAACTACAACTGATATGATCTATAACCTTATAGACATGTTTGGTGATCAGGGTCAGGTAGCAAGGCAGGCTGCCATGAGGGCTCTTATGAACACGAGCATGGTAGAGGGTACACCGATTAGGGACCATGTTTTAAAGATGATAGGTCTTCTTAACAAGTTATAGGTCTTGGGAGCTGAGATTGATGGGAAAACTCAGGTTGATATCGTGCTCTAGTCCCTACCTGATTCATTTCAGCAATTCCGATTAAATTACACTATGAAAAAATTGATATTTTTTGTGGACTTGTTGAATGAATTACAGACAGGGGAGGGTGTTATCCGGAAGTCGGCCCATATGTTTGTTACACAAAAGGCTTCTTCTTCCAGGCCAAGTTTTGGTAAGAAGAAGAAGAAAGGGGTGCAACAAGATAATGTATAAAGGGTTAGCAAGAAGAGGCAATCGATTACGAAGGCAAAAGTTAAGGTGCCTAAGGGAAGTTGCTATCACTGTCTGAAACCAGGGCATTGGAAGAGAGATTGTCTTGATCGCAAGAACAACAAGTTTGCAGATAATGCCTTATCTTTAGTTATGGAATCATGTTTAGCGGTTGTATCTATGGAAACCTGGTGTGTAGATACAGGAACCACTAATCATGTCTACAATTCTTTGTAGGGATTCCAGGTGACCAGACAGCTTAAAGATGATGAGGTTTACCTACAGATGGGAAATAACTCCCAGGTGTCCGTTGTTGCAGTGGGAGACATAGTTCTTTCTTTTCGTAGAACTAGATGTTTAATTTAAAAAAAAACATTTTATATGTACCTCAAATAAGGCGAGACTTAGTTTCGGTTTCATGTTTGGGGATTGACGGATATTCTATTAACTTTAATAAGCATGCTTAAACTATTATGGTTGGGAAACATTTTATCTATCATGGTACATTGGACAATGGTCTTTATATTTTACATCATGTTATTTCTACCGTTCAAAATAATGAGATGAATAATTTTCATGTTTTGTTAGCCTAAAGGCTCTTTTCAATCAAGCCTCATTTTGGTTTTGATTATAACAACACATTGATTTGATGTTTCTAATATTTACTTGTGTTTAAGAAAGTATTTTCAGGATTAATCTACCTTTCAAGAATAGCAAAAAGGTCAAGCCTAGAGTATAAAGAGTAGCCCAAGTATCGATTGGAGCAAGCCTTGAGCTGGAGCTCAAGTCAAAGGGGAGAAGTCATTGATCATTCATAAATATTGAAGGTGAATCAAGACCAGAGGAGAAATGGAAGCTGGAAAGAAGAAGAGCTGACTTGATCCCTGCTTGGCTGAATCGATTCTACAACCAGGAAATTTGATCCTACAATGTGCCGATTCGAACACCCACAGCTAAACACTCAGTTGATTCGATCCTTGCACAGCCAAATCGATTCTTTACTTTGCCGATTTGATTCTTCTAGCTACTAAATCGATTCGCGGCCTCTATATCGAGATCATGATTCGATTCCTTAGTTCCCTGAATTGATTCATCTTGAACAAATTAGAAAATTTGAAGGAACGCGGTTCGAGAAGAAGGTGGTTACTATTCACTCAATCAAGGAATACGTCTGAGGTTCCACTTCACCTGAAGAAGAAGGAGGTTGCCCTTCACCCAAAGAAGAAAGAGGCTACTCTTTACCCTTGTCAAAGAAGGAGATTCTGCTTCACCCGATAGAAGAATAAGTTTCTATTGACCTGTAACAAGATAGGTTAAAACTCACATGTAAAGAGTTTGATATAGTGAATTCCCAAGGGACTTTGGGGAGTGGACATAGGTCGGGTTTTGGTCGAACCACTATACTTCTTGGTGTTGTGGTTTGCTTCTCTTTTCTCTTTATCTCTTTCTTTCTTGCAATTATCTTGTTTTATGCCGCTGCATATTGTTTATCTCTAAGTGCTAGAAATGGTTTTTGAAAAAGAGACCATTGGGCCTTTTAGTTGTCCAACAACCTATTCACCCCCCTTCTAGGTTGCCTACCTGGACCAACACCTATCATAAGGAGATGAGCAATGCGCTTGAAGTAAGAAGGCAAACCCAAAATATTTAGACCTTCAGATATGCGCACAAATCTTAGTCTTGTTAACCAAGAGACACACGTGTGACCTCTTGCCCCATTTTTAAAACCTAATCCAAAACATGGCTAAAGCACACTTTTTATTTTTTGTGTGATTGTTGTGATGCACAACAAGGATATAGATAACAATTGTTATATATTTTTTTGTTAATAAAAGGGATGCAAGAACAACGACTTACACCAGACATAGGCGGTTACTCACACAAAGTAACGACTTACACCTACAACAGGCAGTCATTCAAACGTGGAACTAGACAAAGAAAAGCATCTTAAGGTAAACCAAAAATGTGGGTCAATCTAGATCAATACCTTAAGGTCATAACCGAATGACTAGAAATAAGACCAACTTGTGACTTACAAGTGTCAAGCTCCTAATGAGTGCGTACAAGTAGATGAGATATCACGACTATCAACTCACAGTTAAACATAAGCATAGTTATATATGAAAGAGAAAATTCCAAATCGCATGAAAAATCATCAAATAACTATGCTAGGTAAGAGTAATGATTATCTCGTATCAAATTCATGTCTATAATAGGTATGGCAAGAACACAATCATACACAAATGAAAAATAAAGAGAAATACAAATATATACATAATATCTCTCATAACATCTCAAGAAGACACAATACTTGAGGAGAAGGGAGCATCAAACCCTAGGACATAAAGACAAGACCAAAGGACTTTCTAAGGCTTCTACAGAAGCATGAACCAGCCCACTGCACAAACTTGGTTGGGAAAGTGCTGGTAATGATATCACATATGAAGGTCGAGAGATTGGTTCGAGAAAGATAGACCAAAACAAACAAAGAGCAATGACCAAATAATGCACAAACATCCGGTGTGATGCGGTAAAAGTTTCCAATTACCTACACAAGTCTTAAATTCGAAGACACCTGGAAAAGACACCAAACAACATTAATTCTTGGTCATTTCCTACCATAACGGTCTATCCCATCTGATGGGTAGTTTACCTTCATTCAGTGTAGGAATTGGAGGTGTTCTAGGTTGGGTGCAAGGTGCAACATTCCTAGGAGGAGTACGTCTTTGTCTAGAAGTATAGAGATGAGGTTTGTTAAGGGCCAAGGATAAATTGTTGATCTGGGCGACAAGATAAGAAGATTGGGTCGTTAGCTTGTTCAAGTGGACCAAGGCCTCAGCACGTTCTCTCATTAGAGAAGGTGGACCCGACTTTGTGGGCCTTTTAACCGGTGATCGGTTATAACGTTTCTTCTTAACCCCATCCTTTCTAAGATGATAGCAATTAGGTCTAAAGTAACACACTGGAGGTGGTCTAGTCTTGGATGGAGACTTGGGTAAGGAAGAAGAAGAAGGGGTCAAGCTTTTCTTTGGAGGATTAGCAGTTATAGGATGTTCCCATCGTGGCGTTGCCATTACCGATTCCTTCCCAAGAGAGTTTCTTGATGATGAAGTGGACAACTAGTACCCCTTGAACCTTGTAAAGATAAACACGGAGGGCTTAGGAAGGGTCCGTTAAGTGGGAATGGGTACACTTATTTCCTCGTGACCAACTTCCAGCACACACATGGATGTGCCAACTACAGAAGGTCTAACAAATGTGACCTTTTTAAGTCATCAGAGGGACGTTCTGATAACGAGGGAGGATCTAGATATCCAAGTCTACCAAGGTCCTGCAACGAGTGGGAGAGCTCAGTGGTTCGAGCAGTGGCTTTGCTTCTCTTCATTACAGATGAGAGCTATAAAAGATCTGTTTCTAGGGAGGTAATCCTCGACCTAGATGTCGTTAAATCTTCCAAGTAAGCTAGCCTTTCTTTCTCAATAAAACAGAATTTATCGATCAGCTTCGCTTGATGCTTTCTAAGAGTGGCTAATTCTAGATCTTTTGCTGTAACATCACTCCTCATAATATCCCACTCCCTCTCAAGTGAACAATACTTTCTCTTTAACTTCACGTTCTCTTTCTTGAATTTGAAGCACTCTTTTATAAGTTCCTCATACGATTCTTGGATGGATTCTATCTCATTCTCATCCTCTTCGTCGCTACTTCCTACAAATTTCTTGGTCTCGCATTCTGACTCAACTACTTGAGAAGTCTTCGTAATGTGTGAGGTAGATTCAACGGTAGGTGTAGACAGCTCACCCGAATCTATGGTGCCGACAAGGACAGCATAGTTTGATTGCTCTTCCATGTCATCTGGGGTAGCGTCATTCGTAACTTTCTCGTCACTCACATCATCCCAGGTAACAGTGAAGCTCTTTCGCACTTTCTTTTTGAGCGTGTTGGCACATTCAGCTTGAATATGACCAAATCCATGGCATTCATGGCATTGGATGCCACCTGCCCTTTTTGAGCTAAAGGAGGAGATGAACAACTTCTTATCACTCCCACTGGTGGAGAAACTCTTAGAAGTATAAGGAGTTCGGGGAGAAGATGAATTGGAACTATTCCCCCCTTTTAGTTTGATGAACTTGCAAAACTTCTTCACAAGGAGGGCTAGTTCTTCCTCGTCAAGATCCAAGCCATCATCATCGCTATCCGTAGGATTAAGATAAGTAGACTTGAGAGCCACAGCCTTGTCTGAGCTAGACGTGACTTTACGAGCAGTAGAGAGATAATTAATCTCGTAGGTTTGTAGCTTACCTACTAACTTCTCAACCTTAATGTAGTCCACATCATGGCTCTCCTCAATGGTGGTAACTTTAGGCCTAAACGTTTCCGGTAGAGACCTGAGAATTTTCCTCACAATTTTAGAGAAAGTGAGTGGTTTGCCCAATGCAAAGAACTCATTAACGCACCAAGGTTGGAATAAGAGTGGTCAAATGACTCACTATCAGATATTCTAAGTTCTTCGAACCTAGCAGCATCTCTAGTTTGGAGGTTTTTACAGCTTGAGTTCCCTCGTGGGTGACTTGAAGAATATCTAATGCCTCATTGGCAGTCTCATAGTGTGAAATCCTAGAGAATTTACAAGGACTCAAAGCATTATGGATGGCTCCAAGAGCATTGTAATAGGATTCCAAATATGAATTGTCCGAAGCTATCCACTCTTTGTCGATTTTGTACTAAACTTTGTAAATGGTTGTATCCTCAACAATGGCCAATTCGTATCCATTCTATATCGACCTCTAAACCCTTATCCCTATGGAGTTAAGAAAGGCTCTCATCCTAGCCTTCCAATAAGGATAATTATTTCTGTCAAAATGTAGCGAACGAGTAATGGAAAGACCTTCCCTTTCCATTTCTGGGTTCATGGCTAACTATAGGATCAAATAAGGTGGTTAAACCTAAATACGAGAACCTATGATGTGATATCAATTGAAAATTAGCTAACGAACCACAAAATAAACTTAGAGGGGCGGTGAATAGGTTTATCGTCGATAAAATAAAATTTAATTCATTTAATTAAAAATTAATTTTTCTTCTTAACAAAAATATGTAAGTACGGGAATCAAATTTCAACCACAACGATATAAATAAACAACAACCACAAGATACGCAACCATATAACGTGGAAACTCTAAGGACATCTCCGTGATGAAAACCACGGAACCGAAACACAGTGAAAACTATGCACTATAAATCAAAAGGCTTACAAGATATATAAGACTAGGAATTAGACCCATTATCCAACGGAAACACCTATCTTCAAATCTTGATGTAGCTTCGTGAGCCCCTTCTTGATTCCAAAGTCACGTAACTTCCTCTCCTTCGATCTATGAGTTCTTTAATCCTTACACTGATCCGAGCTCATGTATGGTATGCTCACAAGGTGGTTATTGTGTTGTTGTTAGAAAAACAAATTACACACTCTAAAACATAGAGTATTTCTTTGAGAACAATAAAGATGCACTTAGAGTTACACAAATATTCCAAGGTAAACAATGGGGAAAGAGAAGAAAACCAGAGAAATCTGGTGAAACGAAAGTTTGATAAGACACAAAGGTTTATTCGAAAAACCCTAAAAGCCAAACAAGTCCTTTTACTCCCAGGGTTTTAGAAAGCTGAAATTTGTCTATTCAGTGCCTAGGCATTTGATCGGTTGTCGAACATGTGCAAACGCCCACAACGTTCGAGTGCGCCGAGGACAGAGATGGAGCGTTATAGTAGATTTTTCTAAGCTAACACATTAAAGTGCTCAATCCCTATTCAAACGTCATTCAAATCTTCAAAATCGTTCGAGTGCATATCAAACGCTCATCAAACGCTGATGAAAATGAGATGATAAAACACATAGGCATTCGAACGTCTGTTGAACGCTGTCGAATGCTCAGCGGGCAAAGCTCTCATCAAGTCCATAAATGGGACTAAATTGTACTGGAATTCGAGCGGTTCGTAAATGGGTAGTGAACCCTTTCGAACGCCAAGCGATCGAGGCCCTCGTCAAGTCCAAGACTTAGGACATAAGGTACTATGGCGCTCAAGAAGTTGTCAAAAGGGTCACGAACCCTACCGAACGCCAGGCCAATGGAGCCCTCAGTTGTTTGACACATTGCAGGCACCTAATATGGCGTTCAATCGCTCAACTAGGTGTTCGAGTGCCATGGCCAACATTCAAGTTTAAGTCTTTAAGTGTTTGAAAAAGGTAACTATGGTCAACCTAATGCAATGCATGAAGGTGTAGGTGCATTTGTGCATGACCTATGTCTACCCAACACAATATGAAATTAAACTTATGCTTAAATTACAGACTCAGGTGGTTTTGTTAGAAATCTGAAAATCGCTAATTACATTAATAAATGCCTAGATAGTAAGATTAATAGGAATTATCATGTTTAGACAAACGATAAATAGGAATTATCAGGAAACCCAAGCTTATCAGATGTGACAGAAGGCTGATCAGATTATGCGTTATTACATTTTAGCATTTATGTCAAAGGTATTGCAACATCAGTATTAGTCTATATCCATTGCATATGACATGATTTTGAATCTCAAAGTAAAATTTGAGGATCAGAATTGTCCAAGTAGGTAGGTGGCCATGATGTCTTTGATGAACATAAACATGTCTGAAGAAATCTTGTTATGGATCATGTTCTAAAGATGATTACTCATATAAATGAATTGGAGATCATTGGAGCTGAGACTGATGGAGAAATCTAGCTTAATATCAAACTTCAGTTAGATGGTGTTCTTAGAAAGCCAAGAAGTGTCTTTGTCACTAAAAAAGGTTCTTCCTCAATCCAAAAGACAAGAAGAAGGAAAAGGTTCAAAAACAGGGAGGTTCAAGTTCCAAAGCGATTAGTGGGTCTAAGACTGGTGTGAAAAAGTTAAAAAAAAAATGTCTTCATTGTAATCAGACATGACACTAGAAGAAGTAATGTCCAGTTTTTCTTAATAAGCAGAACAATTTATGTTCATTGGTTGTTGAAACATGTTTAGCGGTGTTATCTACCAGTACCTGGCGTGTAGACACGGGAGCTACTAATTATGTCTGTAATTTATTGCGGGGTTCTTGGAAACCTAACAACTCGATGATGGGAAAATATATCTACACGTGGGTAATAACACAAGGGTGACGGTAGTTCAGTGGGAGATGTCAATCTGAGTTTTAGTATAGATAGAGTTCTAATATTGAGATATTCTCTTTGTGTACCTACGATATGATGGAATTTAATTTCTATTTATAGATTGGTGAATGATGGGTATTTATTTATTTTAATAACTCTGTGGTTATTAAGGATGATAAACATTTTATCTGTTCTGGTACATTGGTGGATGATATTTATATTATTACTCACATCTCTCTTACACTACAACATAATAAATTGAATAACACGTCTAACTTACCATTTAAGATAAATGAGCCTTCTAAAATGAACCAAATGTATTTTCGGCACTTACATCTTGGTCATATCAATCTAAAAAGGATTAATAGCCTGGTTAAAAATTAACATTTGAGTTCATTGAACTTCCAGTATGTGAATCCTAATTAGGGAGAAAATCAACCAGGAGGCCATTTTCGGCTAAAGGTTATAGAGCTAAAGAACCATTGGAACTAGTTTACTCTGATGTATGCAATCCAATAACTATCCGAGCTAGAGGTGGTTTTGAATATTTTATCACATTTATTGATAATTATTCAAGGTATGGATACATTTATTTAATGTATCGTAAGTCTGAATGCTTTGAGAAATTCAAAGAATTTAAGGCGGAAGCAGAAAAGCATCTGGATAAAGGTATCAAGACATTATGGTCTGACCGTGGTGGTGAGTACCTCTTTGGGCAGTTTAGGGACTATTTGTCAAAGGTAAGGATTGTATCCCAGTTGACTACACCAGGTATTTTACAGCAAAATGGTGTAGTAGAAAGAAGGAATATGACTCTTATGGAGATAGTGAGATCTATGTTGAGTTATTCAAAGTTACGCAATTCATTTTAGGGTTTGGCACTAGAAACGACAGCTTATATTTTAAATTTGGTACCTTCTTAGTCACTACATTTGATTCCCACAGAACTATGGACTAGATCCAAGCCTAGTCTAAGACATGTTCAGATTTTGGGGTGTCAGTACAAGTGCTGAAAGGGAACACGGATAAATTAGAACCAAGGACACAAGTCTATTTCATTGCTAGCTATCCCAAGGGAACGAAATGAGATTTATTTTATATTCCTAAAGACTAGAAGGTAATTGTCAGTACCAATTCCAGGCTCTTAGAGGAGGACTATGTAATGAATCACATGATCAAAATTATAATTATTTTAGAGGAATTGAGAGAACATTCCAGTGGTACAGTAGAAGCACTACAAGAAATGGTCATCGATATCCCATTACCTCCGTGTAGTGGGACGATTATCGGGATATGTGCAAATCCTGAACCACATCAGGGTGTTACCATCGACATGCTGGTTCCATAACTGGAGCAGTATGTGGAAGATGGTGCATAGGGTTCAGAATCAACACAACGTGTCACTGCTAGTGCCTCATCATAATGGGAGTGTTATTTGTAACCCCGCTCGGTATCTACTCTTGGGAGAGTCTTTTGATGGGTTCCTTGAAGAAGTAGCTATTGAACCTAGTAACTACAATGAAGCACTCCAAGATAAAGATGCAGACCTTTGGCAAAAGGCTATGAATTATAAGATGAAGTCTATGTACTCTAATCAAGTTTGGGAATTTGTAGAACCACTTGAATGGATAAAACCCATCGGATGCAAGTGGATCTACAAGAGGAAGAGAGAAGTAGACAAAAAGGTGGAAACCTAAACAGTTAGGCTTGTTGCAAAAGGGTCTACTTAGAAAGAAGGGATCGATGATGAGGACAACTTTTCAACGGTAGCAATGCTTAAGCCTTTCTGGATTCTCTTATCCATTTCGACTAATTTAGATTATGAAATTTGGTAAATGGACGTCTAGACAGCTTTCCTTAATGAATGTCTTAACGAGTGCATCTATATCGTGCAACCAAACGATTACATAGCAAAATGCCAAGAGCACATGTTGTGCACGCTTAAGAAATCTATTTATGGACTTAAGCAAGCATCTAAATCTTGGAATACTAGGTTTGTTCAGGCCATTAAGTCTTATGTTTTTTTTATTAATGTCCTAACAACACCTATGTGTATAAGATTTGTGTTAGAAGCGTAGTGGTGTTTCTATTACTTTATGTAGATGATATCTTACTCATCGGAAATGATGTGGGGGTGTTATCTTCGGTGAAGGTTTGGTTATCCGACTAGTTCGAAATGAAAGACTTGGGAGAAGCTAGTCACATCCTAGGGATCAAGCTCATACGAGATCGAAAACAATGGATGTTAGGCTTATCACAAGCCAATTATATCGATACCATCCTTGCTTGTTCGAGATTCCAAGAAAGGGTTTTTTTCCTTTCAGGCATGGTATCACTCTATCAAAGGATTAATGTCCTAAGACACCTGATGATATACAGAAGATGAAGGCAGTTCCTTATGCTTCGGTAGTAGGAAGCCTCATGTATGCTATGCTCTATACAGACTCAACATCTATTTTGTCATTGGCATGGTTAGAAAATATCAGTCTAATCTATGGTAGGAGCATTGAACAGTAGTAAAACATATAATCAAATACCTGAAAATGACTAGGGATTATATGCTAGTTTACCAGGTAGATGGTCTAATACCTTTGAGATACACAGACTCGGACTTCTAGTCAGATAAGGATTCCCGCAAATCTACCTCAGGATATGTGTTTACTTTGGGAGTTGGGGCCATAAGTTGAAGGAGCATCAAGAAATCTTGCAATGCTGATTCCGCAATGGAGGCCAAGTATGTGGTAGCTTCTTAAGTAGCCAAGGAAGCAGTTTAGTTCAGGAACTTCCTATGAGATCTAGATGTGGTACCTTCAGTAGAGTAGGCTATTACACTTTATTGTGATAATAGTGGTGTGGTTGCTAACTCAAAGGAACCACGGACCCACAAGAAAGGCAAGCACATTGAGCGTAAATATCAGCTGATTCGAGAGATCTTATAGAGAGGTGACGTTATTGTGGTCAAAATTGCATCAGGAGACAACCTTGTAGATCTTTTTACATAAAGCTTACCAGTTAATACGTTTGACAGTCATATAGAAGGCATGAAAGTCAGATGTATGACATCATGGTTTTCAGTACAAGTGGGAGATTGTTAGGGTTGTATACTAAAAACCATGTTTTTGGTTTTAGTATTTAATTTTATGTTTTAAAATTAGTTTTTTCTAATTTATGAGAATCTTAATAAGAAATGAATGTCTTTCATTATTTATTTAATGTTGTGCATGTGTGTCTTTTATTCTACATAGTAGTTAATCGGTGTACAGGACTTGGCTTACACACGGAATACCAGATTATTGGTTCTTGTAGAATATAAGTTTCGGTTCACAGCTTAGATAGAATTTGACACACCATCGGTACGACTGTAGCACAAAGTTTTAGTAGACCTGTCTTGGTTACGGGAACAGATAATAACCTCGTCTATTGTTCTGACTCATTGTGCTAGTACACTTAGTTGTATTGAACATGAACAGGTTGGGATAATTAATTTTATACTGACTATATAAATTAATTTACACCACATGGCTATTATTAGTACTTATACTCCCAATCTCGAGATAATTATTAGACATGTATATTTAATATTCGTTGTTTTGATTCATTAGAGGGTACGATCTTTTATGGGTTAATAATCCTAGTGAGTTGGATAATAGTGTTATTTATATGGTGGATATTAATTTTTAACTGAATCCACGTCCTGGATGATCGGGATTGATGATACCCCCTTAAGGAAACTTATAAGTTTTGATTGTGTCAAACCCTATAAGTGCATTTAATTATCCGACATATCAAATAAGTTAAGCAGAAGGTCTTAAGGATTTTTTCGAAGCGGTCGATTAAATAAAATTTTGAGTAATTTAATTTACTTGGTAGATATCTGTAATTTTAACGTGAAGGAAAATAATAACCATTTAATAACAGGAGCTTGAACAATTCAGTTTTGAGAATAAGGCTGGGAATACACTTACCACCTTTTAATGGAATGAATGGTAATTTATGTAATTAAATATTAATTCTGGGTTGAATTGATAATATTTAATTACATAAGAAGTTTGTGTCTTATTTACTACTTAGGTCCATACTGTAGCCCTATATATATTCCATTATAAACCCTGATTGTTATATGTACGTATCACATATACACAATCTCATATCAGCGTTTCCACGCAAGTAAGAACCAGTTCTGTAGTTGAGAAGACAACTAGTTGGGGTTTTTTTGAAGCTTTGAGAATTCAAGCCCACACTTGATTCGAGTTTTGGCATCAGGGAATACAGTAGAAAATCTAAGTTGGAGAACATATTACTGGTTCTTATCATGTTGTTCTTCAAGGTCATAACAATTGCCAGAATCGTGATCAAGCCAGACCATGAAAGTAAAATTCTTTTTGACTTCGGGAGTACTGGATTTTATTTTTGATTGTCTGATATCAAAAGATTTTAATCTAGAGCCTGTTTTGACACTTACCCGTCCAGAATTTTTAATATGATT
>JAULLH010003270.1:0-10209 GCA_035668455.1 Sarracenia alabamensis
GGGTCCAAAGCCCGAAAAAGCAGATCTAGCATATAAAGCTAACTTTAAGCATAAAAATGCTAAAATAACCATACATAAAGTATGTAGATTTCATGAGTAGGTTGATTCCTACCTCGAGAGACGATCCAAACCAGAAAATACCAAAACGATGATAGCCAAAAACGTCAGAATCAAGATCCGATCCGGTGGATACGTAGCCCTCGACTCCCTGATCCACCGTGCGGCTTCAGAATCCAAGCATGCAGCTCTGAATCAGCAAAAACCAAGACTCTAGCCCTCAGATCTCGTGTTCTAGAGAGAGTAGGAGAAAAGATATTTTATTTTTCTGACTGATTAAGAAAACCCTTGCCTTTATATAAGCTGACCGACATACCCCGCTCAAGCGGGCTTTAAGAGCGCTTGAGCACGCTCCGCTATAGAGCGTAACATTGAAACTTTAAAACGAAGGTCCGTTCGTACTCCAAACGTCCTAAAACTTGGCCCAACACTTGATAAAAATAAAACAAAACTTCCAGAAATAACGGCACAATCATCGGACCTCGAATCGCCAAAACATTTAACTGGTTTCTTGAAAAACCAACCGAGCACCGATTTAGTATTAAAGCATAAAACTCGAAACGGTCCACGATCTCTCAGCCCAAGGCTTTTCCAAGCGTGCCAAACATGACACACGTGCAACCTAAGTTAAGGTCCTTACAACATCTACCAATAAAACAGATTTCATCCCGAAATCACACAAACCTAAGTAGAAAACAACTAGGGTGTCTAACCCCAACGCCACGCACCTCCCGTGAAAACGTCGAAGGCATGCATATACACATACAAAAAATATGAGACTAAAGGAGAAGGAACGATGAGCGATCCGTAACTCTCATCCCCTGTGGACCCGTCGTAAAACCACTACGGCGTCAACAGACATATGCATATATAAACACTCTCTCCCAAAGATCTGTCCCTATCCCAACACCAAAGCGATAAAGAGACGATAAAAAAGTGCAATACCCTGGTGCCGATGAAAACTCTAGCCCGCGAACAATGTACTATAAGCATACCTCTCTTAGCTGATGAACTGGGATATGACCCCGTCATCCCTGGTGCATACCTTCGTGTGTCCTTCCTCTGACGATGCTCTCTGCTGATGTGACCTGCCCGGCCACAGACATGACAAAGAATGGAAGCCCTCCTCCGAGTCTGAGTCTAATGTTGGCCTGTGCCCTTCTGAGGACAATCTCGCTTGAGATGCCCCTCCTGTCTGTAACGATAACATACTCTCAGTCCTGTACTGGAACGTCCCGTAAGAACCGCTGATGACCAGACACCTGATGATACAGGTCTCGAACCTCCAATCCTTGCTCGCTTCTGAGCGTGTCCGTCAAACCGTGGATGTGAACTCTCCCGCTGTAACTCTGGCTCTCCGACTCCGCGAGCCTCTTCTGACATGCCTCAACTCCGAACCGACGGCTCTATCAATCCCTTAACGGTTTCCACCATCGTCTGCATGGAAATCAGGGTCAACTACAGCATGCCTATACTCCTTGTACGATCCTAATCAAAATGAGTCGCATTCTTGCCGGCACCGTACTCATCAACTTGATCTCCACCACGCGGTGTCACCATAGCCATACACGTAAGCTAAGAAGAGATATAACAACATGCTAAACACAGCAACAGGTGAAACAAAAACATGTAGCACCTACCGAGATAAAACACTTGGAGTGATAAGTCAATCCAGTTAACCCGTTTGGTTTTCTCAGTTAGAAAGAACATTGCCCGAACACCCTCCTAACTAAAATCCCAAACCTGTACCACGGATGCCTAAGGCAAGACAAATCACCCTCCAGTCTTCACCCCATGCTCACATAACAAGCAGCATGCACAAGTCGATTGGCAAGCATTCAAAACATGAATGCAACATGCAACAACACTCTCGAAGGGAACAAACTACTCCCACAGCTCCTTAGGTGTTCGAACCTAGGGCTCTGATACCAAGTTGTAACGCCCCAAAATCCGGCGCACTAGAAACTAACCGAGAAACCTCGAACTAAAAGCTAAACCAAGCTGAAGCCGAAACTAATCAATTAAAACTTGCAAAAGCCTTTAAATTTTAAACCGTTTCCAACCCCAACAATGCCTTAGCAAATAAAACCATCCTAAATGAAAACCAAATAACCCACCAGGCACATCGGCCTCACCACAAGCAGTATGTGAACATGCTAAAACAAAGAAGTAAATAAACCAAGGCCATAGTGCTTGGATACAAACAGCGTCTAAATGCAAGGTACAACTACCGAAACAAAAAGCAAGGCATAACAGGTTGCCAACCAAACAAAAGCAACAACATAAACTACAAACGATAAAGAATAATATCCATCAGGAGCTCTAACCTCAGCCAGCTACGTCCCTGCTGCAATCACCTACGTTATCAAAGACAACGTGAGCCACGAGCTCTTAGGAAACAAGCTACTAATGAACTAAACATGCTTTATGACGATGACATGCGATATGAAAATACAGTTTAAACCAAAATTGGAAAGAAAACAGTTATCGTATCGTCATATTATAGAAAAGTAGTGTAACATAAGCTAAACACCTTATACAGCAAGTATAAGCAAATAACCCAAGTCTATGCGACTAGCCAGAACCTGACGGTACACATGATATATAGAATATCAAAACACCATATCTAGACACGATATCAAACTTAACTTAACCAGTTTACAGGATATTCAAATACCGAATATCGAAAACTAGCAAACTAAATGCTAACCCATATTTAACATGAAGATATAAACTACGGGCGTGTAAGCAGTAATAACAGTCAAGGGTGAGGAATCCTCTAACCCATCATCAGAAACAAACCTAAACCCGTCATCTGAAACCCGTCAACCATCATACATATAACGGTTAGGCGCTTCGAGGCAAAGGTGTCCCTTTACAAAAAGATAATCCCTAAATCGGACATCCAACCCACCATACAAAGGTGACCAGTGTGACATGGACATTACAGACAGTTAACCAACTGAATAGAAATGTAAACCGAAAAAATACATTTTCCCTCATATTGTATATAAGCTATGTCCCATACCATAACTTATATACAGTATAAATCACTCACAAATATGTAGGTTTCACAATATAACCCGCATCGATAGCAATCATAAAACCATAATGCACTGGGCTTACCCAAACCAGGATCCACCCTAAAATAGTATCGTCTCGCATCCTTATACGTAGGGCGGGGCACCCTTTCTGAACATCGAGTCTCACCCAAACGGTCTATACCCTAAAGTAGTATCGTCTCGCTTCCTTATACGTAGGGCAGCACACCCTTTCTAAACATCGGGTCTCACCCAAACAGGCTATACCCTAAAGTATCAGGACATCGCCTGCGTGATCGTCATATGATCACCCGGGATCCAATCCCAAACCCGGTAGGACGTCTCCTCGGGTAACCAACATGAAAGCCAAACAACTCCAACCACATCTATAACAAGTCCCATGACTACCTAAACCGCGGTTCAACGAGAAACTGGTAGATAATCGTACTTGCTATATGCCTTGTGAAGATGAACATTTATCCCCTTATACGTAGGGCGGGTTACCATGATATCGGATCTACAACATGCATGAAAGCCACTATGTCACCAAGACAAATCATGATATATAACAGATGATATATCTAACCCTACATACAGATAATGTAGCCACCACCGAGAATATATGTAACAGGTAAACATACCTACTTCCTACATAACAATAATGTAGCAACAACTATCAACTGAGGATATGTCTAACAGTTAAGCATATCTACTCCCTACATAATAAGTAGTGTAGCAGCCACCACAGGATCCAACATAGTAGACGAACTACATAACCCGAGATCATAACCTCACCTTAACATGAAAGTTCTAACGTTAAAGAGGTTAATTGGGTAAACAAGAGTAATCCAGACAGAATAGGTGAACCACCTAAGGCGGGCATGTAACCCAACCTACTATTCTTAGCATAACTAATGATATCAGACATACCATATGAACAACAACACAGAAACCATACCGGAATCTACTGACACCTGGGATAATAAGTATCAACCAGAAACATGCTACTACGCAAGCAACAGACAAGGATTTACGATCCAACATACATGATCGACAAGGGGCTAACTACCCAACCCGTGAGCCTGACAAGCATAATCGTACAACCCTGCCAATTGCCTAGAGGCAAAGGCCCGCTCAACCATTAACAGGGGATCTTACCAACTAACCAGAGGCAAAGACTTACCAACCCAAGACAAGAACGCGGACTCCCGAAACTCCGAGTTTATGCCGAGTCATAAGTTGACTTTGGAAAAGGAAAAGATTTGGCTTTTAAAACAAAAACTATGACTTTGCACCCATCCGGCCAATCAAGAGTTGCCCAAAAAGAATATCCTTGGCATTAAAACACCAAAGTTTAAGAAAAATCTAACAATCTTTTGATTTTTCAGAAAGGTCAGACCCCGCTCGAGCGCGCTTCGGGCAGAAGGTTTTCGAAGGAAAACGCCCAAAAACCCCCCAAACAAGGAAACTACCCTATTTGTACGTGATCTTAGCCACGACGAACCAAATAAATATCTGAAAAAAGTACAGATAAACCAAAATCTACTCGTAGATACCAGAAAAGCAACTTGTTTTTTAAACCGCTAATTCTAAGCCCGATAAAGCATAAAATTGCTAAATATCACAAATAGTGCTTTTTAAACATATGCGGCCTAAAATCAAATCTAAAAAGATAGATATATCCTAATCATGCTCACAACAATGGAAAGCTAAGAAGTTTCCAAGAAAACTTGGGTCCAAAGCCCGAAAAAGTAGATCTAGCATATAAAGCTAACTTTAAGCATAAAGATGCTAAAATAACCATACATATAGTATGTAGATTTCATGAGTAGGTCGATTCCTACCTCGTGAGACGATCCAAACCAGAAAATACCGAAACGAGGATAGCCAAAAACGTCAGAATCGAAATCTGCTCCGGTGGATACGAAGCCCTCGATGCCGTGATCAACCGTGCGGCTTCAGAATCCAAGCTCCAGCTCCAAAATCACCAAAAAGCAAGCCCCTAGCCACCAGATCTCGTTCTAGAGAGAGAAGGAGAAGAAAAGATATTTGTTTCTCAAAAATTGTGCCAAACAGCGCCTTAAATATCTTTCTGGCCGACATACCCCGCTCGAGCGCGCTTAACCCCGCTCGAGCGCGCTTATGTCGGCAGCCAAAAACTGGAACTTTCAAACGCGCATAACTTTGTCATCCGAACTCGAAACCAGGTCATCCTTATATGCAAATCGAAGCCCCGGAAGTCCTCTTTCCAACGGTTCTGGCCTCACAAGCAAATTCCTCTTGTAGGAAAAGTTATGTCCAAAATAGTGAAGGTATGTCAGCATCCCTCATCTATTTTGACTTGTTCCAAACCCGGAACTTAAAAACGGAGACCCGTTCCTACTCCGAACGTCCTCAAACTTGGCCCGACACTTAAGAAAAATTAAACGAAGCTTCCAAAACAAACGGCGCAATCATCGGACCTCGAATCACCAATAAAATTTAATTCTTTCCAAAACTTTTAACCGGTTTCTTAAAAAAATCAACCGAACGCCGGTTTGGAATTAAAGCTTAAAAATCGAAACGGTCCATGATCTCTCGGCCCAAGGTTTCTCCAAGTGTGCCAAAACGCGACACACGTGCAACCTAGGTTCAGGTCCTTACAACAAGGGCATCTCCAGCGCAAACGACTGAAGCTGCAAGGGAGCTCCTCCCTTCACTTTTGCCATGATTGATGCTCCTCTGCCCCCGCAGTTCAAAATGCCACCAGTGGACGTGTTCGACGGTACCACCGACCCCCTCGATCATCTGGACTCTTACCGGTCCATGATGTATCTGCATAGTGCCCTAGAAGAGATACTGTGCCGAGCTTTCCCCATAACTCTCTAGGGATCGGCCAGGTTCTGGTGCCCAACTCAGGTCGGGCTCCATTCAATCGTTCAACCAACTCGGTCAGGAGTTCATCTGCCATTTCATTGGCACCCGGAGGCGTTGTAAGCTGATCACATCGCTTTTAGACACTAAGCAAACTAAGGGGGAACCTCTCCGGGCCTACGTAAGTCGCTTCAACCGTGAGGCTCTTCAGGTCGAGGGAGGACACAAAAAAATTGTCATGACAGCACTCTTGGGTGGTCTGCAACCATCCTGATTTTTATTCGCGGTGTCCGAAGACCCTCTAGAGAACTTGACCGACCTCATGAAGAGGGCTCAAAAGCATATGAACGCGGAGGACACCATGGATTTGCCACGCACCTCCAGAAGGGCTCCCCAGGTCAAAGAAGAAGGGCCAAACGCGAGGTGACAGGTGGAGCGGGATCAATGTCGAGCAGGGATCGGGGACTGGTCAGCGATGAAAGAAGCGAGGCGAGCTCTGATTTCATAGCTACACACCTCTTAACTCCTCTTCACGGTAGATTCTAATGCATATCCGAGGGGACCCCACACTCAAATGGCCGAAGGAGTCGAAGTCTCCATCAACTCATCGGGTTGGGGCTCGATATTGTGAGCTCCATAAAGGTTACAGCCATAGTACCAAGGAGTACAGCCATCTGAAGGGTCAGATTGAGAAGATGGTCAAAGAGGGAAAGTTAGATCGGTTTCTCGCCGCTAGGCAAGAGGTGAAGCCCCATGACCAGCGTAGGCGCGAGCCCGCACCTCGCAATCGGTTTCATGTGGCTCGACAAAGAAAAGCACCGGAAGAGCTCTCTCTAGAAATTCTAGTGATCGCGGGGGGCCCTGCGGCTATAGGCCCACCTCGGCTAGCGGATAAAGGTTGTACCAAAAGGTCCCGATCAGGTTCGAGTCCTAGTTACTCTCCGAAAGGATACAAGTCCTCCAGCTTAGACCCGCGGATCATCTCGTTTACCGATTGAGATTCCTGATCGATCCAGCATCCGCATGACGATCCCCTGGTCATCAGTCTATTGATAGGCCGCTGCAAGGTTCGAAGGGCCCTTGTCGACACCGGGAGTTCTATAGATGTTTTGTTCATGAGCGCTTTTGATAAAATGGGGATCGGTTGAGGGATGCTCTAACCCGTAGCCATCCCATTGATCGGGCTAACAGGGGAGACGGTACGTCCGCTGGGCGCGATCTCTCTACTCTCGATCTTGGGTGACGGAGAGGAGAAGGCTTCGGAGACTATAACCTACATGGTAGTGGATTGTTCCTCCAGTTACAATGCCATATTAGGACGTACAACTTTAATTCAATTTCGGACTGTTGTTTCCACATACCACATGAAGTTGAAGTTCCCAACCCCTAGTGAAGTGGGGTATGCTCAGGGTAATCAACAATCAACCAGAGAATGCGACACGACTTCCCTGGGAGATTTGACTACTCTAGGAGTTTTGCCCACTGAAGAACTGGACCCGGGGGTAGGCGATGATCGAGAACGCCCCCGAACGGTAGAGGTTCTAGAAGAAGCACCGGTTAACCATGAAGACCTGACAAGAACGGTAAAGGTGGGATCGTAGTTACCGGATAAACTGAAGGGTTCACTAATATAGTTTTTGTCCGAACACAAACATGTGTTTTCCTGGAGCCACACGGATATGCCTGGTATATCTCCGGATTTCGTGGTTCATTACCTGAGCGTTGACCCCAGCGTGAAACCAATCAAGCAAAGGCGACGCGCATTTGCGCAGACAGGATGCTATAATGGAAGAAACCACTAAACTCAAAGTTGCGGGATTCGTCAAAGAGGTGATCTACTCTGAATGGCTGGAAAATGTGGTAATGGTGAAGAAGTCGACGAAAAATGGAGAATGTGTCGACTTCACCGACCTGAACAAAGCTTGCATTAAGGATAGCTATCCCATGCCAAGAATTGATTTGCTGGTGGACTCCACAACGAGTCATGAACTCCTTAGCTTTATGGACGTCTTTTTTGGATACAATCAAATCCTCATGCTTGAGCCCGACCAGAAGAAAAAGGCCTTCGTCACTCTTAGGAGCGCCTACTGCTACAAGGTCATGCCATTCGGACTTAAGAATGTCGGGGGCACCTACCAACGGACAGTTAACAAGATGTTTGAATCATAGATTAGATGAAATAGGGAGGTTTATATAGACGATATGTTGGTTAAAAGAAAGACTGCCAACCAACATTTAGTGGATCTCGTAAAGGTTTTCTAGGTCTTGGAACAACACCAGATGAGGCTCAACCTGGCTAAGTGTGCTTTTGGCATATCCGTCGGGAAGTTCCTTGGTTTTCTTGTTAGTCAGCGAGGAGTAGAGGCGAATCCAGAGAAGACTCAAGCAACCCTTGACATGTAGCCGCCATCTAAGACTAAGGATCTTCGGCGTTTGACTAGAGGGTGGCTGCCCTTAATTGTTTCATCTCGCGCGCGACCGACAAATGCTTGCCTTTCTTTAAAGTATTAAAGAAGGCATTTGTTTGGAGGGAAGAATGTGACTGGGCTTTCGCCGACCTCAAAGTTTATCTGGCAAGTCCACCTCTATTATCCAGCCCGATCCCCGATAAGGAGCTCTACCTATATCTGGCGGTATCCTTAGTGGCAGTCAGCACTGCGCTGATCAGAAACGATTCAGGTCAGTAGAAACCAATTTATTATATTAGTAAAGTTTTGTTTCCGGTAGAGACCAGGTACCCCAGATTGGAGAAACTGGCATATTGTCATGACATGTACTATTTTATTTAATAATTTAATTCTTTTAAGTTAAAAGGATTTCAGATAATTGATTTTATCCCTGGATTTCTCTCAAAATAAATTAAAATAGTTTTCGATTTATCTTTTACCATGAATTTAAAAAGGCAGAAATTATACATAATTAATTAATTGCTTTCTAGAAATTTCTATAACAAAAAAAAAATTATACTCTCGCGTAGGTTCCTGAGGCTTCGGGAGAGAGAGACCGAAACTCGGTCAAAACATAGAGAGAGAGAGAGAGTGAGGCGAGGGAGAAGAGAGAGCTCGGGAAGAAGAAGATAGCCGCGCTGGCGCCACCTCGCGTGATCTCTGGTGACGCTCCACGCCGGCGAAAAAGAAGAGGAAATGAGAGAGGGACGCAAGTAGTAGTTGTTTCGGGAAGAGCCGAAACAGGGGAAGGGAGGAGAGAATGGAGGAGAAAGGGAGAAGGAGGGGTTGCCGACGCCAGCTCCAGCCACCGCCCCCAGTGTCGACCACCGGTGCCACCTGTTGGAGTTTTGCGAAAGTCGGAAGTGTTACGCTAAAAAATCAAGTTACGGTTCGTTTTTCATGAAACCTATCATGTTAGACATACATGGACACCTGCATGTGATTGTCGAAAATCACAACCAAAAGTTCCACGTCGCGTTGAGACCACCCCGGGACCTTCTCACGTACGATCCGTGCATGTTCTTGCCTCTGGTGAGTGGGCACCGATCCAAGAAAAGCTTAGAAACTTCAAACACACTAGGTTTCCTTACCAAAACTCGAAGAACGAGAGAGAGGGAGAAGAAGGGGCCGGCGGCTATGGGTGGGAATTATGGGGCTAGGGTTTTTCTTCATTTAATTATATGTATATATATAACTTCATGTAATTTTGGAAAAAATTATTAATAATTAATTCTTCCTAAAATATACAATATATATAATATAATTAAATATAACAAACCCACTAGGGCCGGCCACATGTAGAGAGGGAGAGGGAGAGGGAGAGGGAGAGGGAGAGAGAATTTAAAGTTTCCTAAAAATTCTCTTTGAAAAATATTTTGTTGCCTTATCTCTTTTTTTTTTTCAAGATATACAAAGTATATATAAAATAAAACCAATGCTATCTATCTCTCTCACTTAGGGCCGGCCATTATAAGCATACCTAAAGAATTAATTTTGCAAATATTTTAATATATGTCAATATATTAAAATTATGCTAAGTGTATATCTTATTTTGCAAAAAATAACAAAATCCCATATACACTTGACAAAACCTAATTCTCACTAAACACTTATAAATCCGATCACTCTAGGGTGTACCTTATAATTCCAATCTGCCAAAAATGCCCCTAACAATTTAATTTAATACCTCAAACGTCCCCGGTGAAAAACTGACGATCGAATTAAATTAAATATAACCTGAAGCCAACTGTAAAACCACGTGCATAAAATGGGCTACGTGAGGGATCACGAGGAAGTATAGGACTCGGGCT
>JAULLH010003485.1:0-10206 GCA_035668455.1 Sarracenia alabamensis
CCTTTTGTTTATTTTAAAATATTAAACACATTTTTAATTACCCGATTAAAATAAATCCGGTTTTAATCGATTAAAAACTTTATGTTTAATTCCATTTAAAATAAACAAAAATAATTTATTTAATTTTGCGAAAAGAAATTAACTACCCGATTTTTTATTAAAAAAAATTTAAATAATTATCTACTTAACGCAAAATTAAATAACTTAATTACCTTCTTATTTTTCCGTTTTAAAAATTGTTTGGATTAATTATTTTATTTAAAACATTTTCCTAATATTCCTTGATTTGTAAAACCATACATAAAAGGAAAATAAAAATAAAATAAAACCATCCACGTAATTACTTTAAAACAAATCGATAAGCAATTAAATACAATGATAAAAATAAATAAATTTTAAGTCATTACGATCTAATCCGTTGACTAAATCTTTTAATCCGATGGTCTCGGATAAAAGATCAAATCCTTAGCGTTTATGGAACCCTAATCGAGCCGTCGAAGACCCGATCCTCCTTTTTAGCCCCCGGGACACCGTCACAGCCTTGGATCACCGTTGGAACGCCGGAAAAAGCTAACGAAAAAATCCCAAACAGTCTCAATGTGTGCCAAAAATCCTGAAGTTGCTGCCTGCATGTTACTGCCAGTCTGCGCAACAATCTTTGAAGAATTTTTCGGACCTCTTTCCGTCGTCACCCTGTAACCCAGCACCCACCATTGGAAAGCTATCGAACTAAACTTAATAGGGTCGGAACATATCACTTCGGGATTGAATAAATGATGTAGTCGTCACTGTTTTTCCTTCTTTTTCTCCATTTTCGAACCTCGTTCAACGTGGTCCATGTTACAAGATCGATCTAGAATATAGCATGAAAATAAATGTTACATCGTAGAAAATCTGTGCCCCACGTAGGAGGCGTACAACAAATCCTGATTTTAAATCCGTCGGAACACTTTCGGTTCTAAGCGATAAACAAAAAATAAATCCATTCATGCATACATACATTGAACCGGATCGTAACAACAATATCCTGCAAAATCGAGGTTAGCACATCGACTTTTCATCAAAAATGCACGATTGGCTCTAATACCTTTGTTAGAGCCGGCGCAGCGGAAGTTTTAAAAAATTGTTTTGGATCGCGTTTTCACGAAAATCCTACGAGGATATCCAGAAGGATACAATTATACCGAATGAGATTTGTCAAAAAAAATATCTAACTTTCAATGTAACGGATGAGACCACTGCGATATCTTCTCGCGTATCACCCTTGCACGCCCTTGACGCCGGTGTGAGGGCACATATCCGAGACAAGTTTTAGGCTTCAACATACTATAGTTCTCAATCCGATCAATGCTCAAAACAAAGAACAGGAAGGAGAGAGAGCAAGAGGGGCGGCGACTCTTAGTATTCCAAGACTAGGGTTTTTTAATTGTCTTATATTTTGCATATATAACCGACATATATTTTAGGAAAACATATCTCTATATTTCTCCATTAAATAGATGTAATATTTATCAAAATATATAATTAAAAACCAAGCCATATAGGACCGGCCAATGAGAGAGATAAAGGAGAGAGAGAGGGAGAATTAATCTCCAAAAATCTCTCCTAAATAATATCCTTGCCTAATTGGTTGCTATCCAAGATATTTAGAATATATCTTAACAAAGACCAATTATGCAACCCCATCTCTCATGGCCAACCACCCAGGGATAAATTCCTAGGTGTGCTAAATACCGAAAATGTCCCTGACGATTTAATTTAATACCTCGAATGTCCCGACGATCAAATTAAATTAAATAAAAACCGAAGCCTACCAAAAACACATGCGTATAAAAGGGCTACGTGAGGGATCACGAGAAAGTATAGGACTCAG
Source organism: Sarracenia alabamensis (assembly GCA_035668455.1). Classification (NCBI taxonomy): domain Eukaryota; kingdom Viridiplantae; phylum Streptophyta; class Magnoliopsida; order Ericales; family Sarraceniaceae; genus Sarracenia; species Sarracenia alabamensis. Next base: position 1,874 of record JAULLH010003485.1, read on the forward strand.
GCTAAACGTACGAGAATACCAGATATCCCTAACTTAAGCCCTGAGTTATATCCATTCTCGCACGAGCCAGGACTTATTCCAATAAAGGCCCTGACTAAACTCTTGGCCCTAAACCCGACTTGTTTCTCGAGTTTCCAATTATCAAATGCACAGATGTCGCACCACGTTTAAGATATGGATTCTCGATAATTGAATTAGGTTACTGACAACCCGGTTCGAAAATCCTCTTCTCCTCGTAACCACAACGCTTAACTTATTGATATGCCGGATCAACCGATATACTACGCAGGTTTGGCATAATCAAACTTATAAGCAAAGCATCCAACCCACCAGTCATATTGATCTCGCTATAGAAATCTCTATTTATTGATGACTCAAAGTACTGCATATTATCCGAACATGATTCGATCAATCACGTCGGGATTAAGAGATCGTGCAATCCATGATAATAGAGGATGTAGATCAATTCATATAGTCAGTATAGAATTGATTATTCTATTAATCCCGCTCAATACACTCCAAGTGTACTAAACACATCAAGCTCGATCATCAAATTCCTAGACTGAAATTCGATCCGTTCGACTTAGCCAAGATCAGCTAATATAACGATGTGCTACAACCGTGCCAATGGATAGTCCAGGTCCATCGCGGTTGTGAGTCCACATGTATATTTTTCTGAACCTTTGATCTGATCTTCACCGCTTCATGCGACGAGTCAAATACTGAACAAAATATACGGACAATATAAACATATATCATACATACAATAAATATGAAACCAAATATGCAATCCATCTCAATTGATTCTCATTAATATTTTCGGGATCCCGGATAATAAAATACATAAAAGCAGGGCTTTTAAGTATACTCATTTTGAAGATATTTTAGGAGAGAAAATATATTTTCTCTCTCTCTTCTCTCTCCTTTGACCGGCCACTTATGTGGTGTTTTTATATATTATTTATGTGGAACACATATGGAAGATATATATTAATATATCTATATATGTGCATAAAGATATATATGAAATAACAAAGTAAAAATATACATAAGATTTGTGTGCCATAACCCTAGACAAGCTGTCGGCCCCTCTCTCCCTCTCCTTGATTTTTCTACATCTTTTGGAGAGGATTCGAAGTGTGTAGAAGCCAAAGGATATTGACTCGGATCGGTGCCCACACGCCGGAGTTGAGACGTGCGACGAGTCATACGCCAGAAGATCATCGGGTGGTCTCGAAATAGATGTTCAACGATCTAAGAAACTTTTCTAACAAGTTTCTACGTGGTAACAAAATTGTTAATATCGATTGATTCTAGTTTTTTAAGAAAAATGTGACACGACATTTTTACGGTCACATCGTCAAAGTTTTTGTTTTTTCCACTGCGTCTACTCTAACAGATCCTACCGCTTAAAAATTCCAATGCCGAGCTTGAAACGGAAGATTACATACATAGGCCTCCATGGGTGTCTCGGTTTGAGGAACTACTCCTGCTTTCATCAATACCTGCCATCACATCCCTAGCAGCTCTGCCAGCACTCGAGTTGAAGCCTCTTCCGAGCTCCCTCAAGTACATCTTTTTAGGACCCATCAAAATCCTACCTGTCATAATTGCTTTTGACTTAACGTCTACACAGGAAGAAAAATTGACTAAGGTCCTCGAAACTCGCAGAAGGGATATAGCGTGGACAGTGGCTGACCTGAAAGGAATTGATCCCTCTGTTTGCATGCATCACATCCATTGTGAAGAAGATACAAAGCCTACTTGAGAAATACAATTGAGATTGAACCCCAACATGATGGAGGTAGTTAAACCAGAGGTAGTGAAGCTGCTACATACGGGTATTATGTACCCAATTTCAGACAGCAAGTGGGTGAGCCCGACACAAGTTATACCCAAAAAATCTAGGCTCACCGTGGTACTTAATAACAAAGGAGAATCTATACCTACTAGTACGACTACTGGTTGGCAAGTTTGCATTGACTATAGTAAGTTAAATTCCATGACAATGAAAGACCACTTTTCTTTGCCATTCATTTACCAAATCTTAGAGTGTTTAGCTGGATAGAGATATTATTGCTTTTTGGATGGATACTGTGGCTATAACCAAGTACCAATATATCATGAGGACCAAGTGAAGACAACCTTTACATGTCCCTTTGGCACATTTGCCTATAGACGTATGACTTTTGGACAATGCAATGCACCTGCCACTTTCCAAAGTTGTATGATGTCTATCTTCTCTGACATGGTGGAGAAATTTATTGAAGTATTCATTGATGACTTCTCTGTGTTTGGTTCTTCATTCGAAGATTTTCTCTTGAACCTCACATTAGTATTGAAAAGATGCCAAAAGACAAACCTGGTGCTTAGCTGGGAGAAGAATCACTTCATGGTCTAGCAAGGGATCGTGTTGGGGTACATAGTCTCCAAACGCGGAGTAGAAGTGGAGAAAGCCAAAGTTGACGTTATCTCCAAACTACCACCACCTTCAACCGTAAGACATATTCGATCATTCTTAGGACACGCTAGATTTTATCGTTGCTTCATCAAAGACTTCTCCAAAATTTAAAAGTCCATTTGCGATCTCCTCACTAAGGAAGCTACATTTGACGTTGATGAACAATGAATGTGCCCCTTTGAACCATTACCAGATGCTCTATCTTTAGCATCAATCATGCAGTCACCAAATTGGGCTATACCATTCGAAATCAAGTGTGACGCTTCTAATTACGATGTTGGAGAGGTACTTGGACAAAGAGAGAACAAAGTCCCTCATGCTATTTACTACGCCAGTAAGACTCTTAACGATGCTCAATTGAATTACACAACCACCAAGAAAGAGATACTAGCAGTAGTTTTTGCACTGGATAAATTTAGATCATACCTACCGAGATTCGAAGTGGTAGTCTACACTGACCATGCTGCCCCTAGGCACCTGCTGGCTAAGAAAGACACCAAATCTCGTCTGATTCATTGGATTCTGCTTCTACAAGAATTTGATCTTAAGATACGCGATAAGAAGGGAACCGAAAATTCTGTAGCCATCATCTCTCCCAACTCCTAGTGCAGTCCTCTAATGACCATGTGCCCATAAGAGACTCGTTCCTCGATGAGCAACTTTTCATGATCTCTACTGTTTAACTGCCCTGGTTCGCAAATATAGTAAATTATCTGACAGTAGGTCGCATCCCAAATGATTGGTCTAAACAACAAAATGACCGATTTTTCTCACAAGTTAGATATTACTTCTGGGAAGAGCCGAAACTTTTCAAATATTGCTCTGATCAAGTTATACGATGATACGCCCTCGAGGAAGAGGTAGTAAACATTCTAAAATTTTGTCACTCGTTAGCCTGTGGTGGGCATTTTAATGGTAAGAAAACTACAGCCAAAGCACTTCAAAGTGGATTTTATTAGCTATCCCTATTCAAAGACACTCATGACTACTACAAGAAATGCTTGCATTATCAACGAATAGGTGCAATGACTGCCAAAGACATGATGCCCCTGAACCCTATCTTGATTTTTGAAATCTTCGATGCTTGGGGCATCGACTTTATGGGACCCTTTCCACCATCATTTGGGTGTGAATACATCCTCATAGCAATCAATTATGTTTCCAAATTGGTCAATGCCTCAGCTACCAAATTGAATGATCACAAAGTTGTGTTAAAATTTTAGCAAAGCAACATCTTTTCTTGATTTGGTTTTTTGCGAGCAATCATCAATGACGACGGTACACACTTTATGAATAAATATTTTTCGTCCCTACTTCGACGATACTCGATTCAGCACAAGATATCCATTCTTTATCATTCATAAATCAGTGGCCAAGTCGAATTTTCCAATTGGAAAATCAAAAATATTCTGACAAAAACTATCCACCCCGATAGAAAAGATTGGTCCGAACGGCTTGTTGGCGCTCTTTGCGCATATCGAACTGCATATAACACGCCAATTGGAATGTCCCCGTATCACTTAGTCTTTGGTAAACCATGTCATCTACCAGTGGAGCTAGAACATCGAGCATATTGGGCAGTCAAAATGTTCAATTTTGACATGACAAACGCCGACAACCACCGCTGACTACAGTTTAGTGAGCTAAAGGAACTTCGTAACGAGGCATGTGACAACGCCCGAATCTACAGGGAAAGAATGAAAGCATTCCATTATCATAAGAAGATATACTCACCCAACTAAAAAGTTTGGCCATTTAACGTCAAGTTACAACTATTCCTTGTCAAACTTCAATCTCGATGGTAAGGCCCATTTGTGGTGACCCGTGTCTACCCACATTGTGCCTGCCAGCTACTGAACCCTAGAACTAGAAATTTTTTGCAAGTGAATGGGAAAAGGCTTAAACCCTATATCGAAGGCATATCCATAGATCTCGCAGCCGAGTACATAGTTCTCTCCGACCCAACCCCTCCAGTCGAGTAATCGACTGGCCAAATTTGGCTGAAGACGTTAAACTTGGCCCTGTCTGGGAGGAAACCTAGAGGTATTTCACGTGATGAAGGATGCTCCACCAATAAGGACATTGTTGTGTTCAAGTTGGGGGAGTGAGAAACGCGAGATCTTGAAAAGAAAAAGATAATTTTTCGGTCTGAAGACGTTAAACTACTATGTTAAGTTGAGTTATCCTCTTTGCACGCTAAGGTTAAATGGATCGTGTGTCCAGTTCCAGCCAGTAAGAACCGTGTCAAGGAAGAAGCCTCTATGCCTTGAAATGTAGACCGAAGAGACAAGGATTCTGTAGATGCTGCCTCAAGGAAAGTTATTACGGGCTAATAGAGCATCGCAACAAACATTTCAGAGTGTATTATTATTCTAGAGGAAAACATATCTCTATAGTGGTTAAGAGAGGGATGAGTAAGCCCACTGGATGGGTTGAGACTCTTGTCCAAGCCCTTGCTGACACATCTGGCCGTAATGTCCCGAGCTACCGGCCTAATCAATCCAAAGATCAGATTGAGGATGTACTATAAGGAATCCAACTCCTGGAACTCCGAGTCTAAAATATCCTACTTCTATCATGTTTGAGTAACATGATCATCAGTGTGGAGATGTCTAGTGTCCACACTAAGGATGTTTGCTCAGTAAGCTTCTCTGGGCCTATCGAGTCTTAGAAGCTACTTGCATCTCGAGTCCTATCTTAATACATGTAGAAATCTTAACTCTTGTTAGGTAATTTCTACACCTTCAAAAAAAAGAGGGGGTACTGGGAATTGTGCCCGGACAGACTTACATCACCGTCCGAACAGGCCAGAATGTCAATGGCCAAATCCTAACAACTTCTGACATTCCCCTGCCACCACTGTCCGAACTCTACCACCAGTCCGTCTGGACAGAATTTGAACCGTCCACTAGTAAGACACCACCAAACGTAACCATTTCGCACATTACCATCCGGACTCTCATGCACCATCATGACGCCCGTCCTGACACCACTGGACGCACGTCACGACGGGACATATCCGTCTAAACTTACATCCAGACTTTCACCCCCTTCGCCAAAATAAAAAACTTTTTGTCTTCATTTCATCGAGACATGCATCACGACGGGACCCCCCATCCAGACGCTGCGCGCCTGACCAATTGCTTCACACACTATTTCACGTGCACAGTGCCCAAACGCTATAAACACCCCCACCCCCATTCTTTCACTCACACTCTCAAGCATTGAAGTCTCTTCTCTATCAAAAATTCTCTCCTCTCCTCTCCCGAGCCTCTTACAAACACTCGTCAATGGTCTCCCGTCCTACCAAGTGCGGCCGAACAACCCGAGGCGCCCAATAACAATGATGAGGATAAGGATACCAACCATTAGCCAGGGAGTACGCCAAGGTTCCTACCGAGATCTGGCTGACGAGCATCCTCCACGACATGATGCACTTCCCAGTGGTGGACTCTTTTCTCTCGAATTTCCCCTATGCAAGAATAGGCTTCGACCTCTTCCACTCCCACCACCTCGGAGGACTAATCGGCCCCTTCCCAGTGCCGATCCCCCACCTCGTCTGACTGTTCTATTAAAACATGTGCCAGGCCTATAAGACAGATGACTATGGCCAGAGGGTGGAGTTTCTCACCACCAGCATCAACAGGTACGTTATAGACATCAACCATCACCTCTTCACCCGCGTCCTCAACATCTTTGCCACCGAGGACGACATTGACAACGATGAACGTGGATCGATTCCCGACAACCTCACTCAGAAGGAGATTACATGTATCGTCTCTGAAGGTCGTTCACTGCCCCGCTTCACTTTTTCCCGGCATGAAGAACTCACCGACGGACTCTGGTTCACCAAGACTGTCCTGAAGGCTAATTCCTTCTTCACCACATACAAAGATGAACGACGCAATGAACAACTCGGATCCCTATACGGCCTCTACCGCGACTACTAACTTTTCATCCCCAAGATGAAGGTTGGCCAGATACAACACGTCATCAACAGCCCGAATGGGCAACGCCTACCCTTTGTCAATAACATCCACATCTACATCCAGCTTCAAACCAACCACCACCCTATCCCGTCCATCATTCCACTAACCGAGGCTACTAAACCCCACACCGAAATCTACCTCCACGACAACTAGACCAAGAGCATTAATGCGCTCAAAGGTTAGGCAGAATAGCCCATCCACCAACCGGTCGAGGAGGAGGACCCCAACCTACCTGCCCACATACTACCATTCCCCACCTCTACTATACACACTGGCCCCTCTACCTCTATCCCTTTCACCTCCGCATCTACTGATGCGGCTGCGGTACCATGGGTTTTTAGCCGCAATGATTATGAAGCTATCATTAACTGATTAAATACCCAATCAAAATAAATGCGGCGGATGATGGAGGCCTTGGGCATTCACCCTCCCCTACCCCACCACAGTGACCGGCCTCCACAATATCCCTTCTATTAACACACACCACAATACCCCTCCCGTTATTACAATGAACCCACACTTGACCCCACATCAACCATTCCACAATCCCACCCAACCCTGCCACTCCCTTGCACGCCAGTAACTCTTTCAACGATCGAATCCACACATTGGTCGCTCACACAACCCTCAGATATGGTCGTCACACACTTTTCACCACCCACCACCCCCGCATTACCCTCAATCCACCTCCCTGACATATCAACAATCAGCCCTTCCTTCCAATCCACCCCCATGTCATTCCCACCGACCCTCACTGTCCCTCACCTACACCGCCCCAATCCCACATACATTACCATATACCATTCCCAATCCACCCACCTCCCGTATAACCAAACACAACCCCACCCTAACCCTCCTAACCCAACCACACCAAACCCGTGACCTTCCCTTACCGCCACCGAAAACATAAACCTTCGACTCCCGTCATAGTTTTTGTTTTTATTTTTTTTGTTATGTATTTTCCTTTTTATTTTTCTTTGTTTTGTTCTTTTCTACTTAGGAAAGATTTGTTAGTTTTAGTCCCATAGGCCTTCGGCCACTTTTTTAGATGTATCTACAGTTATTCGAATATTAATAAAATTATCAGTAGTTTCATCATTCTATTGTCTATTATGCTTTAATTTCTTTCCATTATATTTAAATTGCTTATACTAACATGAAAATTCCTTAGATGTTAATTGTAAAATTCAGATAATGTTACACATCGTTATAAGATTGCTATACACGTAAAATTTCTTATTCCCTTAACATGTTCTTTTTCTTTTGTCCAATGAAGAAATTGCAAGTTTTAAGTTGAGGGATATAATTAAGACCACTTAATAGTTTGTTCTGTAGAAAAATTTAAAAGATTGTGGGTAACTACATATAAGTTTAAAAAAGTTAAAAATAAAATTATGTGTTAAATATCCCTGATGAGAAAAACATGAAGTTATTTTTAAATTGCAAAAATTCGAATTATAATGATCAAAACTAGACCACCTACTATCATTTTACACATTCATTTAATTGGATATTTGCATACTAATGTAGATTGATAACAAAAATGGTTAGAAATACAAAAATGGTGGAGGCTTGACTCTTAAAGTGAGCTTTTGAGACATAAACATTTATTTTGAGGGAATAATTACATTTACACAAATGATATTTTTGTGTTCAACCATAATTCATTGAGAATCTTATTATCTTCGCTTTGACTGGTGATGGCCTTATGTCGCGACGGTACTAGCAACGAGATCCCAGACCATAATATAGAGTTTGGCTGGTGTGTGCTGGTTTTGGTCTTTTTCTTCGCTCTTCGTCTTGTGTTGTGCATTTGCTTATTTTATTACTGTTTTGGTGTAGTCTTACATTTCTTCTCTAAAACCTGTCTAAACACAAAAATA
>JAULLH010003593.1:0-10205 GCA_035668455.1 Sarracenia alabamensis
TTACTTTTACTTGCTAAAAATATTTTCCAAACAAATCCAAGATTTACTCTTTTCTCTTTAGATTAAATAGTTTAAATCAAATATTATTTCTAAACATTAAAAATAGCTCTTTTCCTCGTGGGATCGACCCTGGACTTACTGCTATCTACCCTACTAGTAGTACATCTTGGTATAATTTATAAAAATAACGGGTAACACGTGATTAACGATTAAGCAATCGGTTACTACCAGATGGAGAACAAGCAAGAAAAGCTCAAAAGATAGCTCTAAGGACCAACCGAGCCAAGAAAGCGAAAACCTTCCGACGAAAACGAAGAGAAAGGCGAGCCAAGCTAGAATCCGATAATGATCCTTCAAGAGCAAAGTTCCAACCTCCTCCAATCAAGCCTACAAGCTCTTGAAGCCCAAGCCCTAGCTGCTCACTCGCGTTTAGAGAAAGTGAGAAAATATAGAAATGAGAAAAATGAGCCTCACACCCTATTATAAAATATGTCTACTACTCAACCACTCGAGTGGCCTAAGTGTTCGCTCGAGCGGTCCTCCAATTGGGACACAACTCAAAAAATTAAAAAAAAAAATGAGGCATGGATCTCGATCTAAACGACTCTAAACTTTTCACGACACTCCGAAATAATAAACCTGATATTATAGAAATGACAACAACATAATGAGTCCCCGAATTAAAATCATATTTTAATTATTTTAAAACTTTTAAAAATGATTTACTATTTCCCTTAAGACCAACAAACCATATTTGAATTTTAAATGAAATTAAAATGAGCCATGGTATTACATTGCCATTATGACACTCAATCACTAAAAGTTGCCTATTTTTAATTTTTTCTGGATGGCCTAAGGCTCCATTTGAATAGTTTTGTCTAAATCTAAAGTTCTTCACTATTGCTTTTCTTTGTCCGGATAGATGTAAAACTACTGCAAGTGATGCTCTTTCATAGTGTAGTTTTCCTTCACTTTCCAATATTCTTTTGCTTGAAGTAAAACTACTCCAAATCATTTGATGCTTGAAATCTACCATCTCCTCAAACCGAATGACCAAACCCAAGTGAATCAGTTTTCCGTCTTCTAAGCTTGAAGATTTATAGATCGAAGCTCGATCTAAACTTCTCCACTGTTACAATTTTTATGAACATGTATGCATGATTCTCCCTCATGTGAATCTTTCCCAAATCAAGCTACCCTTTTTCCAACTAAAATTGGATAAAGTGATGGTTGATATCAATGTGTCTAGTCTTTGAACAAATTGAGGAGTTTTTTGCCATATGTTTTACGCTTCGATTGTCGTTGAATAGCTGACATTTGTCTTATTTCTTACCCAACTCTTTCAATAAACCATTTATCAATATCAACTCCTTACACGTCTTTGTGGTTACTATATACACCGCTTTTGTCGTAAAGATGATCATGATTTTCTACAATCAAGAGACCAAATAACTTATGCACTATCCAATAAAAAATAACCAATAGTGCTCTTTTTCTTGTCAATGTCACCTGCCAAATTAGAATTCACATGCCTTGTACCTTTTTTTGAGATCAAGCATTCGATTTTTATTAAGATGATGGCAAATCATTACAAAAAGTCTTGAAGGCCCAACTTGGGCATGCATCACTCCACTTGCTAGTGCCTTCTACTTGGAGTGCGAATCTTGCAAACTCATGTGCAAGTCTGTTTTTCTCTCTAATAACATGGGTGCATTCTCCTTGTTGAAAAGCTTCTAAAAATCTTCTACATTTCTTTATCAAATTCTCGTTGCCGAAAGGTCCTCCTCCTTTTTGTTGATTGCATTAACGATGTTTAGGGCATCACTCTCAATCACAAACCGATGGATAGAGCTTTCTTTAGCTAACTCTAGTGCTCGAAGGATAGCCATGGCTTCTGTAGCCTCCGGTGAACTCCACCCCGGTAAGTTTTGTGAGAGTCTAGCTATGAACACGCCTTTTCAATTTCGTATGACAACACCCCGACCAGCATTCTCTTCTCCTTATCACAGGCTCCGTCTATATTAATCTTATAGATGAACTGTTCTGGAGGGACCCATTTGGCATTCTTTCAAGCTGAAGGATCCTTTTCCATGCTTGATTCATTTTTGTTTGGATCCAAAAATTGGGAATGCAACTCACCTGCTCTTGAGACCACCATATCCACTGGTACGCTCTTCCCTTTAAAGACGGCGGTATTTCTTGCGCTCCAGATTGACCATGCTATTGTAGCAAACCACCCACTTGCTTTCTTATCCTGGGTGAGGATAATTTCACATGTCCAATCCATAAATTTCCCTTTTCTGAGGTCCAAAAGGTAGGATAGATTGGCCTTCTTCCAAATCTCCGTGGCCTTTTTGCAGCTCATGAAAAGATGCTCTATGGATTCTGCTGACCATCCATAGCTTTTGCACAACGGATGCACTTGGACATCCTACTCCCAAGCCTCGTATTTCTAGGTAGAGCTTGGTGACAGGCTCGCCATAAAAAAAATCTTGATTTTTGGGGGGACTCTGAGAGCCCAGACTCCTGACCACCAATGGATTGACTGTTGAGAGCTTGGACCTACTTCAATCTTCTTTTTTATTTTTCTCCCCTTCAAGCTCCTTTTCCACATGATATCCCGTCTTGACCATGTATTTTCCATCCTTTGTGTGGAACCAGATAAGTTTGTCATCATCCTCTCCGCTTCTGTTAGGTAGAGCTAAGATTTCCCCTGCATCTTCTGTGAGAAAGTTTCCATGAATCTTTGTTTCATCCCATTGGAGATTATCAGTTAAGAGCTCTCATACCTTCATCTCTCTACTAAGGGTTGGGGGAGAAGATCTTCAAGGATTTATGTTGTGGTATCCATCTATCAGAGTAAATTTTAACCTTTTCACCATTTGCCACCCACCAGATCATTCCCTTCTCTAAAATCTCTCTCCCCTGCAGTAGGCTCCTCCATATGAAGGAAGGTTGACTCCCCAACTGCGCCTCTATAAAGGTCCCGCTTGGGAAGTATTTTGCTTTAAACACTAGCCCTAGTAGTGATGTTGAGGACTGCCGAATCCGCCACCCTTACTTTGCCAGTAAGGCCAAATTAAAAGCCTCAATTTCTCTGAAACCCAGGCCTCCATCCCTCTTAAAATCACATAATCTATCCCATGCCACCAAATGGATTCTTCTGTGCTCCCCGACTGATCCCCACCAGAAACGACTAGCTAGTGCATTGAGATCAGCGATTAGTTGTCTTGGGAGTTTGAAGCAGCTCATCGCATATGTCGGTATGGCTTGTGCTACTGCCTTAATGACAACCTCCTTCCCGGCCTTTGATAGCAATCTCTTCTTCCATCCTTGTAGTTTCTTCTAGACACATTCACTTATGGATCTGAACACCTTTTTTTATCTCTCCCCACCATAGTTGGGAGGCCTAAACATTTATCATGTTACTGAACGCATGCCACTCCAAGTACTTAGGCAATATGTGGAGTAGTTTCTTCTGGGATGTACAGACTAAACACTATGGATGATTTGTCATAGTTGATGTGTTGTCCCGAAACCTGTTCATACAGGCTCAAGATGTTCTTTAGTTGTGCGGCCTCCTATGCATTAGCTTTGGCAAACAGAATGTTGTCATCTGCAAAGAACAAGTGGGAAATAGTTGGGCTCTGACGTGCTACTTTGACACCATGGATGGATCCTTCTCTAAACGCTTTCTTTAGAAGACTAGAAAGCCCCTCCATGCATAACAGAAAGAGAAACAATGATAATGGATCCCCTTGACAAAGCCCACTTGTGGGTTTGAAGGCTCTAACAGGTTCTCCATTAATAAGGACGAAGAAGGATACTGAAGAAAGACAGGCCATTATCATGTTCACCCATGAGTCGCTGAATCCCATTTTGATCATCACAAGGAACCTCCACTCCACCCGATTATATGCCTTGCTCATATCCATCTTGAGCGTCATGTTCCCTTTCCTCCCCTTTTGCTTCTTCATGGAATGTAGAGCTTCGAACGCCACCAAGATGTTGTCAATGATGAGCATGCCTGGTAGGAAGGCGCTATGTGTTGGGTCGATAATATTCCGCAAGATCATCTTCAGTCAGTTTGAAAGGACTTTAGCAATCAGTTTGTAAATGACATTACATAAGCTTATAGGCTTGAAATCAGAGACCTTTCTAGGATCTTTCACTTTTGGGGTTAGTGCAGTAAGAGTTATATTAAGTGATTCCAGAGAGAAACCTTCATTTAAAAATTTTAAACATAAAGAAATCACTTCATGGCTTACAGATTCCCAATAGTGTTGATAGAACATGGCTGGAAGTCCATCTAGGCCTAGGGCCTTCTATGGGTGCATTTGATATAAGGCCGTTTGTATCTCCTCAGCTTTAAAAATTTGATCCAGGCTACGTTTCGTCTCCTCCGTGACACATCTTTTAATGTTAGGGATCACCGCCTCGACATTCAGGTCTTCTTTTGTGGTGAATATATCTTGAAAGTAGGAAATGAAACGAGCTTTGACCTCGTCTGGATTTGTTAGCCATTCCCCCTCTGCGCTTTCAATTCCTTTGATGTTGTTCCTTCTCCTTCTTTAATTCGCTTTTGCATGGAAGAAACTTGTGTTTCTGTCACCTTGAGCAAGCCACATCACTTTAGACCTTTGTCTCCAGTATATTTCTTCTTTCTCCAATAGATTATTTATGTCTCGTTATAGTGATTGGATCTTCTTCAGGTTAGCTCATGACCATGGCCTCTCTTATGCAATATGGAGTTCCTCTTACTTCAATTTTATTTGTCTCGGTAGGGTTCCGAAATTTGCCTTACCCCATATCTTAAGAGCAGTTTCTGTTTGCTTAATTCGATCGTTGAAACTAGGTGAAGATGATTGACTATCACATCTTCTCCAAGCTTCTCAGACAACATCCTTACTCTCTTGATTGGTGGTCCAAATTGCTTCGAACTGGAACCTAGGCCTTCTCTTCTGGTGGCTATGGTGACGCTCCTCCTTCTTCAACATGATGGGATGGTGGTCAGAAACAGATGAGTTCAGGTGGAAGATTTCGTAGTTCGGAAATAAGCTTGTCCAGTCCCGTGTGCAAAAAGTCCAGTCCAGTCTTACCTAGATATTCTCTGAATCTGCTCTTTTATTGCTCCAAGTAAACTTTGTTCCTCTGAAGCCAAGATCATGTAGAAGCCTATCATTTATTACTTTGCAAAAATCATCCATCTGTCTTTCCGATCTAAGCGGCCCTCCTTCTTTTTCACTTGTGAATTAGATTTCATTGAAATCTCCTATGATCAACCACGGAACAGACTATAGATCTGCTAATCTTCAGATGAGGGTCCATGAATGTATTCGCTCATTTGCCTCCGGATGCCCGTAGAATCCTATAATGCGTCTTTGTTGGGTCCCGTCATTATTGCAAACCAGGCAGTCTATGTGTGCTTGGGAGTAGGATCTGAGGGTAACTTCCAGGGAGACATGCCAGAGAAGAGAGAGGCCGCCTCCTAGGCCTCTTCTGTTGACGTGAAAGCCGTTATTAAAATTCAAAAGCTTCCTGATTCATTCTTCTTCTGTCTCCTCCAGTTTTGATTCAATCAAAAAGATCATATCGGGAGCTTCACTCTTCACTAGATTGTGGAGAGCACGAACGGAACGAGGGTTTCTAAGCCCTCAAACGTTCCAACTTAGAAGATTCATGGCGATCGGTAGGGCTGCCTAGCAGCCTCTGCCATTGAGGATGTGTAGTTTTGATCATCATGACTGCCGCTTGCAGCTTCTATTGAGAGAGGATTCTGTAGTTTTGCTTTTTTAACTTCACCCTTAAAAAAGGTGCCCTCATCTTCAGACAAGAGTCTTTTAGCCTAAATAGAGATGCGCTCGCTACCATTGTGGGGAATTCATTTCCATCTCGCCCATGTTTTTTGTTTCCTCAAAGAATATTGATTGTCCAATTCGGAGAGATCATTGGGTTAGGCTTGGGAAAGAGGAACATTTCCTTCCATAGTCGAGCTTAGAGAAAGGCGGTAGGGTTCGGTTTCCATAAAAACCCATTCAGAGGTCAAAGCTTGCGGGCCCACCGAAATTAGAGCTGGGGTATTCCTTACCTTAAGAGTATTATATTCATCTTCTCCGCCTTCCCCTTCTGTGCGTCCGTTCTTCATGGCCACTTCCTTCATTTTCTCACCCGCTTCCTTGTAAACCGAAGGTTGGTCCTCCCGTTTTGGAAGGATTTGCGGCATCTATGCTTCAGATTTCCTTCTTTCGAAGCTCAACGCTCTTGTGGGTCCCTTGCACCTTCCATTCTCGGCTCCTTGACTGAGGGTTGAATCGGTGTATTTAATCTGTCCATTGTTGCCAAAACGGATGAGAGGTTCTGCTTCTTACCTTCCAAAACCGGCATCTGTTGATTCTGATCTTGATCTGGCTGACCCCGATTCTCATGTAGACGGTAAGAGCATGTTTTTGCGAACACACCCTGATTTTTCGGCTTCCCTTGTGCATCTTCTAGCCTTTTCCTATCTCAGTTTAGTGCGTTGATTTCCTTTTTTCCGTTGCCTACTAAATTGGTGCTATTTGTCTCAAAATCCTTGCCCTAATTAGGTATTGAATTACCCCATGGGGAAGGAAGGGTTTCCATTTTATTTGGGTTCGCTCTTCTCTGTATGTCCTCACTGACTTCCCAATTTTTGAATATTGGGTGTGCTTCCGTGAATCTTGCGCAAATTGGTTCCTTTGGCCCCGCTATCAATGGGGGTTTTTGAGCTCCGTTTACAGTTCCTTGTTCAACCGAATGAAGAACAGGACCTTCCGAGTTTGATTGGTACTGCCCTGTTTGGAAAGGTGGCTCTTTTGACCCCAACTCGGCAAATTCAGCCCCAACTAACTCACCGAGTTCGGGGTGAGTTGCCCCCTCCAGGAGAATACCTCTGGTGTGTCTGGCGAGAAAATGATCTGGTGTTTGCCGATCCTGCGTCCTTATGCTTTCATCTACCTCATTTTACCCGATGTGTGATGAAGAGGATGAATGATGTATTTGCGGCTCCTTCGCAGACTTTGCATTCCTTCTTGTCTGTCGGTCGCTTTTGCTTTCAGAATTCGAACATAACCACAAGCCGTATTGAAAAGAATCCAGATTGGATTTACAGCCACTGTCCACCCATCGTCCACACACTCTGAAAGTGTGTCCCAAACACCCGCACCAAAAGCAGAAATCCGGCAGCCTTTCGTAAGTGAACGGGATCCATGAGGGACCCGAATGAGAGAGTGTAAGTTTGATGCCTCTCCTAATTACAGGCTTTATCACATCTAAACGTACCTTAATCCTGAGAAATTTCCCCCAGCACATACCTCATTCTCCCACGTCTACATCTTCAAAAGTCCATATTGAATTACATATGAGTTTGGCCACTTTGCTTGTCATACTGATTAGGGGAAGGTTGAACGCATGTATCCAAAAGGACGCGTAGCACAGATTGATATTAGACGGCCTCGAGAGTCCATCAAATTTGTCTAACACCACCAGTGACCTGTCAAAGCTGGGAGAGGCCCGGTAGGAGTACTTTCCGAAGATCCGTGGCGTGTTCAAACTGGAAAACAAATAAATTATTGCCTACTTCTTGAATCTTCACCTTTTTGACAAGCTTCCAGGATGCCACCAACGTATTTTTGAAAGCCTCTCTGTTAAAATATTTGGTCATTAACACTGTATCGATTAAACACTGATCGGCAAGATTTTTTATTTTAAGGATTGACTCCTCACCAATGTTCACTTCGTTCTGTTCTTCATCTGTTAAACTAATCCGTTTACATAACAAATTAACTTCCTCCACCATAGTTTGCCACTCCGACTAATCCGTCCTGAAAATTCCACTCTCATTAACTCATAAGTCTCTGGGGTGGTAGGGTACTCCCATTAGAGAGACAAAAAGCTCCCATTAGAGAGAGAGCTTAGGTTTTCCACATGCCTCGTACCTTAAGCCATTATAGCACAATATATAATGTGTAGTACCCCTAAGTTACCCCAAAATCGACTTTACTACTTTCAGGTGGTTCGTCCTAAGATTAGACATAAACTTGCTAACAACACTAGCTAAATGAAAAATGTTTGACCTCGCGCATATTATAGCGTGCATCAGGTTACCTACAGTTGACCCCTAAGTTATCTTACACATGCTTATATTCACTAATTGTTGCCTAATGCTTCAAAAGTCAAAAATGATTTGAAATATCATCAAATGTTGTATTTTTGTACTTTAAAAAAGTATAAAATACAACATTTTACAATGCATGCTAGCAAGTTTAGGACTGCCAATGTTGAACTGCTTTAGTACATTTTCAACATATTATATTTAGGGGGACTTCAACTTTCATTCACCTTATCTCGATTGATACGCATTCCAAAAATCCATTTACTATACATAGATTATTCAAGGAAAACTCGTTAGATAATTGTGCTTTGAGATTCCCAATTTGATCCATATTTGGCTCAAAAGATAAGAAGTTGATAATTTATTAATCTAACAGGCCTGGTATGCATGGAATATGTTAAATACGCCTTCTATAAAAGTGTCAAATTTTTTATATAGCTACCTTTGTTTTTGTTGAAACCTCTAGATCACCAGTTCTGCCTTATAACACTTGCTACCATCAATTTCATTTTTCAGCATGTAAACCCGCTTGTTTTATAGTGCTAACTTACAATTTGGTAAATGTACCAAATCTCAAGTTTGGTTTGACAATCTATACTCTATCTCATCATCCATTACACACTCTCATTCTTGATATCAACCTATAATGTTTCTTCATCCATTGCACACTCTCAATCTTGATATCAACCTACAACATTTTTTCAAAGACTCTGATTCACTACTATCTGTTTACAACAAATAATCCGAATATGATGAATAATGCACTACAAGTCTACTAATTCCGATGAATTTCTTAAGTGGAGATGTTGGTGTCTCTATCTGTGTAGTTGACCATATATCTTCACTTAGAGATTTCAAAACTCTATTAGATGTTCCTTCAATCTTAATAGCGTTTAAACCTTATGTAGTTATCCTCTTCTGATCTTATTAATTTTGTGCAAAATAAATTTATTGAATTTTACATTAATGTCCCTAATCGTCCTTTTATTTTCATAATCCCAATGTTGTAGCTATAGCTATATGTTCCATAGCCAACAAAGACACATTTCCTAGGTTAGGGTCAAGTTCATTTCTTTTATCACCCTCAACATAAGAGATAGGAAATATAGTTAAAAGTGCATAAATGTGTCAGTGTCATCTCTTTGTTTTGTTCATGCTTCATTTGGGAAACCATTCTTTCAAAGGCACTAAAGGTCAAAGGTCGATCGGATAAGCTATCATATTTACTATATCCGCCTGGGGCTATTTTGGTAGTCCAACGTAAAATCTCATGCTTCTAACATGCTCTGCAATCATTAAATTCATGTGTTCTGCCATCCCATTCTGTCTCAACTTCATTAGAAAAGTTATAACTCTTTTGTTCCCATTAACCACGTAGTAAATTTTATACTCAATGCTATAGTACTCATGACCATTATATGGTTTTACATACTTCAATCTTAACCCTATTTCACTCTCAACTACGGTTTTTCTAATACTTAAATATACCAAGGCATTTGATTTATTTGTATAACAATAAACCCACAATCTCCTAGTAGTATTATTGATAAAAGTAACAAAATATTGTGAACCATCTAAAGAAGATATCCAAGATGGTCCCCATACATTAGTATGGATCAATTCCAGGTGCTTTGCCCTTGATGTTCTTGTTATCCTTGTAAAATTAAATTTCTTTTGCTTCCTAAAAAGACAATATTCATAGAAGTCTATGTTCAGTAATTGCAATCCTAGAACTCATCACCTTCATCAATTTATTGCTTAGTGACTAGTTGTTTATGCCAATTGCCAACATAAACCTTAGACTTCACCACTGCTATGCTAACTTGAGGATGCGTACAAAGTGCCCTGCTTGTTGCCACGAGCTAAAACCAATGTCCACTGCTCATATTCTTTGATTGTTGGTGAATGATGTCAGAACTCTAGCTTTTGGAAGGTGACCTATGAGATCACATTTTTGGTTATATTGGGTTCGCGTCTAACATTCCTAAATTTTAGAATGGTACCCTATATTTGAGTAATATGTTCATTACCAACCCCAATAATTGTTGGGTTTTTCAAAGATACGGAAGCGTTT
>JAULLH010003700.1:0-10204 GCA_035668455.1 Sarracenia alabamensis
ATCAGTGATACAAGTCTATAGTCTGTATATAATTGGTGCATAATCTGCCTATCACCGATAAATGGCTTATGTATCAGTGATACGTTGTCTGCGTATTACTGATACATGACCTTTGTATCTAGTCTAACACTGGTTCATTACCTATGTATCACTGATATATAGCTTATGTATCAGTGATACATACCATACGTATCACTAATGCAAGGTTCATGTATCAGTGATACATGACGTATGTATTAATGATACACAATCTATGTATCAGTGATAGACTCCGTCTGTATCTAATGTAACACTGGATCATTTGTCATGTATCAGTGATACATATTCCTTGTATCAGTGATACAGGATCTTGTTATATCAGTAATACATGTGGTTTATGACTGATAAATGCACTATGGATAACTGGTACATAGCATATGTATCAATGTTATTTAAATAGCCATGTGTCAAGGAAACATATGCTATGTATCAGCGATACATATTCCATGTATCATTGATAAATGGGCATGTATCAGTGATACTGTTCCTATGCATCAGTAATAGTGCTCCTATGTATCACTATCCCTATGTATCAGTGATATATATTTCATGTATAACTGATACATAGCCTAATTACAACTCATACATAGCCTATCTATCACTCATACAATTCATATCTTTCATACAACTTGATTATTTCAATATTCTTGAATCAACTTATTGATGGATATGCCGAGTACTTGATGTTAAAACAAAATGAGAGATCTGAAAATGAAGACAAGCCGACATCCCTCATTTTCACGAGCTTAGTAATGGTATGTTGTGTTATCTTAAAATAAACAAATGACATCCGTTTGTAGAAACTAACAACAAAATATTTCTCCATATAGTCGTTCATCAGTACAGGAGATCTTGGGACCTGCCAAAGGTGTCTCGACAAAACACTAGAGCAAGGAGGTGGTTATACATATCTTCTTTTCCCCATATACCATAGTAACCACTGGACGTTACTCACAATACATACGGGTGATGGTATATAGAGGCATTACAATTCCTTGCGACCAAGAAAAGGAAAGGACAAACATTTAACTGCCGCCCAGAAATTAATTAGTAAGTAAATAAAAAAATGTCCAACATATAATTCTTGTTACTATTATAACAATTATTGTTTATAAAGTAATGGGTTTGTGTTTTGAAATTTCAACTTGTAGAGGAAATATGTGGACGACTAATGGAAAGTACACACAGGTGGGAATTTCACAACACAAGACACATTGGAAAAGATAGTGTTTGTGAAAGAGACACCCCAACAAGAACCAGGAAGGTAAATAATCATTTACGATGCAGCTTAAGAAATTCGTGTTACTCTGCTTAATACACATGACCAATTTTATCTAATCATTGCTATTACAGCTTGGAATGTGGAGTCATTGTTTGCTACTTGCTCAAGTAACATGTAAACAATGAACCCATTAACAGTGCCTACCAAAAAAATGACTCTGTGGCTTTCAGAGCAGAACTGATTCAATCTTTCATAAATGATGGCACAAGAACCTGTTGGCGAACTTCTTAACATGTTGGTGAACCAGTTGTACATAATTATCAAACATTGTAATTATCATGTATAGAATTCTTTTATGTAAATCTTTCATATAATTATTTGTACAAATGTTATTTATCAAGTACGAAAGTGTAACATTTTTACTCTCATGCCTACATAGTTCTATATAACTTCTGGTGTTTTTTACTATCTATATATCAGTGATAAAAACACTTATCAGTGATACACATAGCTATCAGTGATATGAAAATACTGTATTTATCACTGATATATAGGCCATGTATCACTGATACATACGCTATGTATCAGTGATACATAGGTTATGTATCAGTGAAACATTCATGGCCTATTTATAGTCTTTGCATCATAGATAAATAGCCATCTATCACTGATACATGTATTTATCACTGATACCTAACATATGTGTCACTGATACATCATCTTTTTAGGAGTGATACATGGTATATTAATCATCCTCTATTAATCATTGATAACTCGTTTATTTATCGCTTCTATTGATCACTGATAGATGTATGTTTCACTGACACAGACTCTATGTATCACTGATAGATATCACTGATACACATACCCTATGTATCAGTGATAATCAGTCTATATCTCAGTAATAAATTAGCGTATTTATCAGTGATAAATACCATTGTATCAATAATACATAGCCTATAATCAGTGATACATATGTATTTATCACTAATACATAGGCTATGTATCAGTGATGTATAGCCTACGTATCATTGAAAGATATGACTTGGAACATTGAAACGTAGTCTATATATCACTGATACATAAGCTTTATATCAGCGATACATAAGATATCTATCACTGATACGTCATGAATGCATGAGATACATATACTATGTATCACTGATACATAGAGATTATATCATTGATACATCGGTTGTGTATCAGTGAGTCCTAAGCAAATGATATAGGCTATGTATTAGTGATACGTAAGCAATGTATCAGTGATAAATACACACATGCATATGTATCTGTCATACACACGTATATTAGTGATACAAATACACATGTCAGTGATACGCACACATATAAGAAATAAACACATGGTGTATATAACACTGATATATGATTGTATCAGTGATAAATACATGTTGTATTTATCAGTGATACAAAATGCTGAATTTATCAATGATACATATGTCATAGCCTATTTACAGTCTTTGCATCACAGATAAATAGCCATCTATCACCGATACATGTATTTTTCACTGATACTTAACATATGCGTCACTGACACATCATCTTTTTAGCAGTGATACATGGTGTATTAATCATCCTCTATTAATCATTGATATCTCATTTATTTACCACTTTTATTAATCATTGATACATGTATCTTTCACTGACACATATGTTAAGTATCAGTGATACACACAGCAATCAATCATACAAAAATGTTGTATTTATCCATGATACTTATGTCATGTATCACAACTACTAGGCTATCTATCACTGATACATATGCCATGTATCCGTCATACATAGGCTATGTATCAGTGATATATAGATTATGTATCAGTGATACATTCATGACCTATTTACAGTCTTTGCATCACTGACAAATAGACCATATATCAGTGTTTCATAGACATGTAAGTAATATATCACTTATTTACAGTACTTGCATCACTGATAAATAGCTATGTATCAAGGAAACATAAGTTATGTATCAATGATACATAGTCCATGCATCGGTGATACATAGGCTATGTATCACTGATGCATGCACTGTTTATCAGTAATAAGTGTATTTATCACTGATACATATGTATGTGTATAAGCAATGAATATCAACCAGAGATGCAGAAATATTGTGGGCTTGCACAGAAACTATCACTCATAAAAAAAATTTCAAATTACAGCAAAGATGATACAAAAAATTGTTTCAAAAGTAATTTTCCAAAAAAAAAAATTAAAGAAGGAAAAGAAAAAGATTAGTCATGGCCTGGTCCTGCTTGCTCCTAGGCAGCCTTGACATTGGCCTTATCAGCCCTAGTTGCCATTTCCCAAATGGCTAGGGTGAGAGGATCATCTTCCTGCTTCTTCTTCTTCTTGCGCTCCTTCTCCTCAAGAATCTACATAAGGGAGAAGTTAACCTTCTCTTCAACTATATTACCCTCAATGGCGACATCAGGGATCATACGCTTCAGGTTGTCTAACTTGTTATGGAAAGATTGAAGAGAGGCAGAGATGAGTGTGGCCATAACATCGAAGGTTTCAACACATGGGGCTTGAGAAGATGAAGAGATGGATTTTGGAGAAAAACCCAATGGCACATCCATTGATTCAGAAGGTACAACAATGGCTGTGTTAGGAGAAGAACCAAGTTGATTGTCGCTCCTAGGTTTCTTCGAACAACGAGTGTTTAAGTGGCCTTCTCCGTCCAGTAGATTGAGTCCCTTTGCCATTGATCTGGTCCTCATCTTGGTTGAAAGAGAGAGATAAAGAGAGAAAGAGAGAGACGGTTGAGGTGGAGGGGAGAGAAAGGTCAGAGGATAGAGAGAGAAAAGGGAACTTTTCAGAAAAAACTGAATATGCACAAATAAAAGGGAATTTTAAAAAATGGGGCCTCTTTACATATATATAGGCGGTTAATGAGTCGATACAAATTCTCTTGTGTATCATTATTGCGTTCTACCAGTGACACCGATTTACCAATGGTACACCAATATATCACTGATACATGTATTTATCACTGATACATAACAAATGTATCAGTGCTACATCGTCTATATATCACTGATACATCGTCTTTTTATAAGGGACATGTCTATTAATCACTGATACATCTGTGTAGCATATGTTTTAGTGATACATAACATATGTCTCGGTGATACATGGCCTATGTATCACTGATACATAGCTTATGTATCACTTAAACATAGACTACGTATCACTGATGTATGGACAATAAATCAGAGATACATGGTTTATGAATCACTGATACACAGACAATGTATCAATGATACATGTATATTTATCACTGACACACTGGGTATTTATCACTGATACAAAGCCTATGTGCCATTGATACATCATGCATGTATCACTGATACATGTATGTTTCACTGATACATATGTATGTGTCACTGACATATAGCCTATACATGGCATACGTGTATGAGTCATGTATAGCTTATGGATCACTGATACATAGCCTATGTATCATGGATAAATCATTGTACATGGGCCGTATATCACTGATGCATATAATTTGTCACTAGTACATAGCCTATGTATTAGTGATAATTAGTCTATGTCTCCGTGATACATACACGTTACCACTGATGCATAATTAGTCTATGTATTAGTGATACATACACATATCGTACGTATCAGTGATACATACACGTTATCACTGATGCATAGTTTTTGTATCTCTCATAAATAGGCCATGTATTACTGATAAATTTGGGTAATCACTGATACATGTGGATTATCACTTATACATCTGGTTAATAATTGAGCCATATACTTTATCAATGATACATCGTGTACATATCAGTGATACATGGCCATGTATCAATGATACAGCGCAGATGATGATACAAAAATTGTTTCAAGAGAAATTTCCCAAAAAAAATTACAGAAGGAAAAGAAAAAGATTAGTCATGGCTAGGGTTAGAGCATCATCTTCCTGCTTCTTCTTCTTACGCTGCTTCTCCTCAAGAATCTCCACAAGTGCAAAGCAATACGGTTTTAAAGGCCATTATATGTATAACCTTGTTTCTCTCGTCATAAATCCTCAGACGGTATATATGGATGCCCATACTGTCCTGATGAGAGAAAACAAGGTTATACATATGATGAGCTTTTTCAACATGCATCTTGTATTGACAACGTCTCAAAATGACATGATGAAAACATCCAGTAGAATGAGAATGAACAACTAAATAACTATGACATACTAGCGAAATGGCTAGATAATTTCCTAATGTAGGGCTCATCTGTATTCTTTCCCGTAAGATGAGGCTGTGTAGCATCCATGACTCTAAGGATAATACAGATGAGCCCTACATTAGGAAATTACCTAGCCATATATACCATCTCTATTCTTTCCTATACGATGAGGCTATGTAGCATCCATATATACCGTCTGATACGTCGCAACTCATAATGACTAAACCCTAAACATATAATGATAAGTCGCACTGTATTAATGACTATACATCGCAACTGATACGCACCCTATTTGGCAGCCCTATAATTATCACTAATATCTTATTTGACGGCCCTGTAAATAAATACGCTAATTATCACTAAACAATATTAATGACTAATTAATGACTATACATCGCAACCGAGACACACCTATTAATGACTAATTACCTAGCCTTTAATGACTATCACTGATCAACGTACGTATCACTGATACATACTAATTGCATCACATATAGATAGAATATGTATCACTCATAACTTCGCCTCAACTTTTACACTTTTCATTTATCACTGATACATTGGCTGTGTATCACTGATAAATGGATTATGTTTCACTGATAATGTAACAGTCTGACCTTTTTAAACCAATTAAAAACTTATTTTAATTGAAACAAGGCTTCTTATTCCAAAGGTTTGAAATACTTCCCAAAACTCAACACTTTTCCTCTAAAAAGGTTTCAAGTTTGCTGCAATAAAAAAAAATTGAGTGAAAACTCAATTTCAACATGTAACCATTTGATTCCGAAAATCACTCCTTTTAAAAAATTTTCTTCAATACAAGTCTACAAAAGAACCTCTTTTTTTTTTTTTGAAAAACAAGGAACTAACAAATTCTGGACTGACACAGTCGACTGTGTTAGGGACACAGCCGGCTGTGTTCAGTCAGAAATGCAGATCCTGCAGCTTTCCTTTTTTTTTTAAACCAGGATTCAATGCTTAGGACTTGGTCTTCATAACCAACAGTATCAAATACTATAAAAAGGAGTAAATAACATTGTTTATACATAAACCAATACCCCAATGAGATCCTCACCAACATACAGTGGATGAAATAAAAGAAATAAACTAGCAACTTCAATCATCCAATGCATGCTTCAGTTTCAATCTTCCAATATAGCTTTACCTGTATTACCTGCGTTATTATTTTATAAGAAAGATAAAATAATAACGTCAGCCAGTAGGAAATATGAAATGCAATAATGAAATAGCATTAGGCAATGCATGAACATGATTAAAATGATCACTACTTCATGCATACTTCAGTTCTCTTCCACTTCACACTTTCAGTTAACTTCCTTTTCATTATGACCCATAGGTTCATAATTTACTTCAAAATTAAATGTTATTAATTTACATCTTTCTTAACCTTCGAGAAGGAATTATACACTTCACCTTCTCTTCAATTATGATTTAAATTACGAATTTCGAGAAGGAATTACATACTTCACCTTCTCTTCAATCCGAGAAGGAATTACATACTTCACCTTCTCTCGGCCCCCTCACGGACGGGCAAATCCATTAACTCAATAAGAGTTTGATACTTCAGCCCCCTCACGGATGGGCGGTCCTGTCAATGAATTAAATATCCATTGACTTTACTAACTCATAAGAGTTAACAAGCTTCAGCCCCTTCACGGACGGGCAAATCCATTCAATTATTAACATTGTACATTAACCTCTTCACACTTAAATATTCACATATAGTGATATTTAACTTTCTATTAATTTTTAACACTTCATAGGATTTAAGAATTTATTCTATACCTTCATAAAAAAAATGCTTCACTTTATCAATCAACAATTTAATATCTAAAAGTTGACCCACAAATCTCGTATAAACAAAAGATTTCTAATTTTACCTTCCCTCTCCTCCTCTTCAGATTTTTCTACGTTAACGGTGGTTCAATTTTGATAGCGTACAATCATGTCACAAAGCCAACAAAGCTTCAATTTACACAAATACAATGAAATCCCTAAACACGGATTTCGGCCAACACCTCCTGGGTGTCTCGGCCAGCCCTTCTAAGCCTCCTAATTCTCCTTAAATTTCCTAAATCCTTCTATACTACACACTCATGACCCCATATTTTATTAATATGAAATCTATATAACACCAAGCTTCTATTGACCCAAGCTTCTATTGACCCACATTTAAAACTCCAAAACTTCTATTGAAATCTATATAACACCAAGCTTCTATTGACCCACATTTAAAACTCCAAAACTTCAAACTTCATAAAATAAACAGAAAATTTAAAGTCCCTTACAGGGAGTTTCGGCCATAGCTAAATTTTAGCACACAATACACTTCAAGCTTCCTATTTACTTCAATAATTCCCACAAGTTACATCCATGTGTTATCCCTTATGAAATCCACCATAAATCATGCTTCAATTTAATAAAATTCATGCTATCAAGGGACAGGAACACAAAAAAAATGCAGAAATTCAGAAAATCCTGTTTGGGATTTTCGGCCTGTAGAAGCTATCCCAAAAAAAAAATACTTCTTACTTCATATCCACTTCAAGATCTTGCCCAAGAACCTCGATATATATATATATAGATATATATATTATGAACCTACCTTGTTGAAGATAAACCAAGCCAAACGAGCCTTAAAATTCGGACTGAAATCGCCAAAACCAGTTGTCGCCGCTGCTCCTCTTTCCCGTCGCTTCTCTCTCTCTCTCTCTCTCTCTCTCTCTATGGCCGGCGATGGAAGATGTCGGCGTCGGCCAAGTCCCTCCCCCCGCCGTTCTCTGATTCCCGTTTGAGAAGAAGAGAAAAAAAAAGTAAACCCTAGTTGCCGTTCGTTTTTTTTGCAGAAAGCTCCAGCCCAGTTTTTTTTTTTTTCTTTAAAAAAATTATAACGCAGCAAGTGCTGCTTACCCCTTTTTCTTTCTCACCCAGCGCCACTGTGTGCTTCCCCACACAAAGGAAGACTTTTTTTTATTTATTTTATTATTATTATTATTTTTTTTTTACTTCTTTTGGTCTTCTTATATTTATATACAAAAGAAATACTTGTATCTTTATGCCTTTAAATAATTTTCTTCTTGAATTTTTTTTTATTCTTATTTCACTTCAAGACTCAATTAAATTAAATTAATTATGATCGGTCATGATATTACATCCTTCCCCACTAAAAAGGGATTTCGTCCCCGAAATCAACGTACCTTATGATAAGAACAACTCCGGATAGTTCTTCCGAACATAGGATTCCCTCTCCCACGTCGCTTCGTCCTCATTGTGATATTGCCACTGCACCTTGACATACTTCAAGGTTTTATTCCGCAAAATCTGCTCCCTTGTGCCTAGGATTCGTATTGGCCGCTCCTCATAAGTTGCCTTGTCGTCGACTGTCACATCCGACCAGTCGAGATGGTGTGAAGGATCTGGTTCATATTTCCTAAGCATGGAAACATGAAAGACGTCATGTACCGCCGATAACTGAGGTGGTAATCCCAGTCAATATGCTACCGCCCCAATCCTCTTCTCAATTGGGAAAGGCCCAATAAACCGTGGCTACAACTTGCCACTCTTCCCAAACCTCATGATCCCCTTTCACGGTGAACTACGTAAAAATACGTGGTCTCCTTCCTGAAATTCAATCAGTCTCCGCCTCTGGTCGGCATAACTCTTCTGGCAACTTTGTGTTGTCGCTAACCGCTGTCGTATAACTGCACTCTTCTCCGTTGTCTCCTGGACTATCTCTCGTCCTGTCAACGCTGACTCCCCCACATCGGTCCAACATACTGGTGATTGGCATGGTCTTCCGTATAGTGCCTCAAAAGGCGCCATCTGAATGCTAGACTGATAACTGTTGTTATAGGCAAACTTTATCAATGGCAAATGAGTTTCCCACGAACCTCCAAAGTCCAACACACACGCCCTCAACATGTTCTCCAGGATCTGAATAGTACGTTCGAACTGTCCGTCCATCTGTGGATGAAAGGCTGTACTAAATAAAAGATCTGTCCCCAATGCTGCCTGCAACCCTCTCCGAAAACGAGAGGCAAACCGCGGATCCCTATCAGATACAATAGTGACCAGTACTCCATGTAAGCAAACTATCTCGCTAACATACAAACGACCTAACTTATCCATAGAATAAGTCATGCAGACATGCAAAAAGTGCGCGGTCTTGGTTAATCTGTCAACCACCACCCAAATAGCATCATTCTTCCGCGGACTTCGGTAAACCCGTGACAAAGTCAGTAGTCACGTGCTCCCACTTCCACTCCGAGATCGGAAAAGGCTAAAGCAAGCCTGCCGACTTCTGATGTTCTGCCTTCACTTTCTGGCAAGTAAGGCACTGTGATACGAACGAAGCAATACCCCTCCTCATCCCCTTCCACCAAAACTGTCTACGGATATCATGAAACATTTTGGTACCTCCCGGATGTACCGCTAACCGAGAACAATGGAACTATCTCATCACTTCATCCCGACGCACTTCTGGCACAAAAATCCTCCCCTGAAATCGTAAGCAACCATCCTCCACTATAGTCCACTCAGGACCAAGCTCTCTCTTCCCGAAATGCTCTTGGTATAAAACACATTCCACATACTGAGGAGATCCTTTAGATTGATATCTCCATCTGACCCACGCATTTAGATTTACAAGTAGAATAGGCGTTAGCTAGGCGCCCATCTAAATGAAACCCCAAATCAGAAACTCAG
>JAULLH010003806.1:0-10202 GCA_035668455.1 Sarracenia alabamensis
CAGAAAATGGGAGGGGGAGGGTCCTATTTATAGATTTCTGAAAGTGCAAGTCCTTATAGGAAAAGGAGTGTGATGGTCGTCCGTCCGGACAGAAATGGAAGTGCGTATGGACAAAATTCGCCGATTGCGTCTAGATGGAAAGTGGCCATTCATCAGGACGGTTTTGTCGCGGAGCGTTCGGACGGAACTTGTCTTGATCATTTTTCTTCGTTTTTATTCTCGTGATATTTCTTTCCTTGTTTTGTTGCTGTTTTGGTGTAGTTTTGCATTCCATCTCCAAAACCTGTCTAAACACAATAATACTACAAAACACGATATTAAATAACAAATAGGGGCTAACTTAGTGTAAATTAATGGGTCTAAATCGTCATTTTTGAGTGTCGATCAACCTTCTCCAGTGATTGCTACAAGGTGCCCGAGGCGTACTGAGCAAGTCGATCGGCCTCCGTATTCTCCGACCGAGGGATTTTGCCGACCTCCGCCATTTCGAAGCCGAAGAGAAGTTGCTCAGCCATGAATGCATACCCTTTAGAATTTCACTTCATACCTCGCGTTGCCCATTAACCTGTTGAGAAATTAGCTGAGAGTCTGTGTAGATTGCAATCTGAGTTGCTCCGTTGGCCCATCCCGATTGGAGTGCCCTGATCAGGGCTTGATACTCCGCCTCGTTGTTAGTCACATGGAACTCTAGCTGGATGGCGTGTTTCATCTGGTCGCCCTGAGGTGATGTGAAGTGGAGCCCGATTCCTCCGAGGGTTTTCCTGGATGAGCCGTCGAGATATACTTTCCAGGCCTCGGACAAGTGGATGTTTTGGGTCTCGAATTTGGGCAGAGCAGCCAGACGGTCATGCAATATTTCCCGATCATGCGTTTGGTCATCTCCTATTAACTCAATTAGAAAATCTACAATGGCCTGGCCCTCCAGTATCGTCCGTGGTCGGAACTCTACGTCGAATTGGCTGAGCTCGATGGACCATTGAGCCAACCTCCTTGACAGTTCTTGTTTTTGGAGGACCTTCCTCAACAGTTGATCCATGTGCACCACGACCAGATGAGACTAGAAATATGGTCGTAGTTTTCTCGAAGCAATCATGAGGCATATGCCAGTTTCTCCAACCTGGGGTACCTGGTCTCTACAGGAAGCAGAACTTTACTAATATAATAAATTAGTTTCTGCTGACCTGAATCGTTTCTGATCAGTGCAGCACTGACTACCAGTGGGGAGATCGCCAAATATAGGTAGTACTCATCGTCGGGGATCGGGCAGGATAATAGAGGTGGATTGGACAGATAATCTTTGAGGTCGGTGAAAGCCCGGTCACATTATTCTCTCCAAACAAAGGCCTTCTTCAATACTTTAAAGAAGGGCAAACATTTGTCGGTCGCGTGCGAGACGAAACGATTAAGGGCAGCCACCCTCCCAGTCAAACACTGAACATCCTTAGTCTTGGATGGTCGCTGAATGTGCAGGATTGCTTGAATCCTCTCTGGATTCGCCTTTATGCTCCACTGACTAATAAGAAAACCAAGGAACTTCCCGGCGGATACGCCAAAAGCACACTCGTCGGGTTGAGCCTCATCTTGTGGTGCTCCAAGACCTGGAAAACCTCTGCGAGATCCGCCAAATGTTGGTCGGTAGTCTTACTTTTGACCAGCATATCGTTTATATATACCTCCATATTTCATCTTATTTGTGCTTCAAACATCTTCATAACCATCCGTTGGTAGGTGCCCCCGACATTCTTAAGTCCGAATGGCATAACCTTGTAGCAGTAGGTGCCCCTTGGAGTGACGAAGGCCGTTTTCTCCTGGTCGGGCTCATGCTTGTGGATTTGATTGTCCAGAGAAGGAATTCATAAAGCTAAGGAGTTCATGACCCGCTGTGGAGTCCACTAGCAGATAAATTCTTGGCATGGGATAGCTATCCTTAGGGCAAGCTTTATTCAGGTCGGTGAAGTCAATACACATTCTTCATTTTCTGTTCAGCTTCTTCACCATTACCACATTTGCCAGCCATTCAGGGTGGATCATCTCTTTGATGAATCCCGCGACTTTGAGTTTAGTAGTTTCTTCCATTATAGCATCTTGTCTCTACTGCACAAACGTGCGTCACCTCTTCTTGATTGGTTTCATGATGGGGTCAACGCTTAGGCGATGAAACACGAAATCCGGAGATATACCGGGCATATCTGTGAGGCTCCACGTGAACACATGTTTGTGTTCGGAAAAAAACTATATTAGTGAACCCTTTAGTTTATTCGACAACTGCGACCCCACCTTTACCGTTCTTGTCGTGTCTTCATGGTTAATCGGGGCTTCTTCTAGAACCTTTGTCGGTCGGGGGCATTCTTGGCCATCGCCTACCCCGGGGTCCAGTTCTTCGGTGGGAAAAACTCTCAGAGTAATCGAATCTCCAAGGGAAGTCATGTAGCATTCTCTGGCTGATTGTTCGTTACCCTGAGCATACCCCACTCCACTAGGGGTTGGGAACTTCAACTTCAGGTGGTATGTGGAAACGATGGCTCGGAATCGAATTAAAGTAGTATGTTCTAATATGGCATTGTAAGCGGAGGAACAATCCAATACCATGTAGGTTATAGTCTCTAAAGCATTCTCCTCTCAGTCTCTCAAGATCAAGAGCACAGAGATCGCGTCGAGAGGACGTACCGTCTTCCCCGTTAGCTCGATCAATAGGATGGCTACAGGCTGGAGCATCTCCCGACAGATCCCCATTTGATCGTAAGCACCCACGAACAGAATGTCTGTAGAGCTCCCAGCATCGACGAGGGCCATTCGAACTTTGTAGCGGCCTATCAACAGATTGATGACCTGGGGATCGTCATGCGGATGCTGGACCGATCAGGAATCCCAATCGGTAAACGAGATGATCCGCGGGTTTGAGCAGGAGGACCTATATCCTTCTATAGAGTAACCAGGACTCAATCCTAATCGGGACCTTTTGGTACGACCTTTATCCACTGGTCGAGGTGGGCCTCTAGCCGTAGAGCCCCCCGCGATCACTAGATTTTCCTAACCGAGCTCTTCTAGCGCATTTCCCTACCGAGCCACACGAAACAGATTGCGTGGTACGGGCTTGCGCCTATGCTGGTCATGGGGCTTCGCCTTTTGCCGAATGGCTAGAAACTGATCTAACTTTCCCTCTCTAACCATCATGGCACTCTGACCCTTCAGATGGTGCACTCCTCGGTACTATGGTCGTAACCTTTTTGGAACTCACAATATCGAGCCCCGACCCGATGGGTTGATGGAGACTTCGGTTCCTTCGACCATTTGAGCCCTGGGTCCCCTCGGATATGCATCAGAATCTACCGTGAAGAGGAGTTAAGCGGTGCATAGCTATAAAACCTGAGCTCAACTCTCTTCTTCCATTGTTGGCCAGTCCCCGATCCCTGCTCGGCATTGATCCCGCCCGGCCTATCGCCTCACGTTTGGCCCTCCTTCTTTGACAAGGGGAGCCCTTCTAGAGGTACGGACCGCCGAAAATCCATGGTGTCCTCCGTGTTCAAATGCTTCTGAGCCCTCCTCATGACGTCGGCCATGTTCTCCGGAGGGTCTTCGAACATCGTGAACAAAAAGTGGAATGGTTGCAGACCACCCAAGAGTGCCATCATGATAATTTTTTTGTGTCCTCCCTCGACCTGAAGAGCCTTGTGGTTGAAGCAACTTATGTATGCCTGGAGAGGTTCTCCCTTGTTCTGCTTAATGTCTAAAAGTGATGTTATCGGCTTACAACCCCTCCGGGCGCCAATGAAATGTTAGATGAATTCCTGACCGAGTTAGCTGAACGATTGAATGGAGCCCAGCCTGAGATGGGAAAACCAGAACCTGGCCGATCCCCAAAGACTCATGGGGAAAGTTAGGCACATTATCTCTTCTGAGGTGCTATGTAGATATATCATGGATCGGTAAGAGTCCAGATGATCAAGGGGGTCGGTGTTACCGTCGAACAGGTCCACTGGTGACATTTTGAGCTGCGGGAGCTGAGGAGCATCCATCATGGAAGAAGTGAAGGGAGGAGCTCCCTGGTAGCTCCGGTTGTTAGCGCTAGACATGCCCTTGTGCTTCATCGTCTAGTTTATCCCGTTCACTTCAGTTTGGACCGAACGTTACTGCTCACTGGTTATGGGCTGGGGATTTGCGAGCTCCCTGCCTCTGGTCCTCCGACGTCTGTTGAAGTTCCTTGTTCATCACGCCAGTGACTCTCGGTTGGTTTTGCTGACAACTTCTTCTGTAGTTCCTAGGTACCTTTTCGGATGGTCCCTCCTCTCGTGACCACGGTTGTGGCTAAATTGGGTGCGACGACCGCTTTCCGCGGGAATCCTGGCTTCAGCCTGCTCTCGGGCCTCTCGGAGAAGATCCTGGTTGTGTTGGATCAGCTGAAGAATCGCCTCTATGATTTGTTGTTTGGGGACTTGCGGTGGTGTAAGAGGCTGTGGAGTCTCAGTGGGTCAATGCTTCGAAACTTCCTCGCTACCCATCGAACTGGTTCAGGTTCCGTAGGGATCCAATACTATCAATAAATTTATAAAAAGGTTCCCCCTGACGGCGCCAACGGATAGCGTCGGTATCTTGTCGGGTCTCGAACTATTGATCAACGGGCCTGCGAAACGGAGCAAACAGCTTACAAAGGGGGCCGGCACCTCCGTCGTACCCTCTCCGATGCCTAAGTCAGTCGATGTATGAGGAGAAAAATGAGAAACTGGACAAGGAAGAGAGAGAGAGAGAGAGAGAGAGAGAGAGAGAGAGAGATAACTTAAAGAGATGAAGTCTGGATTAATATTACAGAATTATATGAAATCTTACCTCGCATGGAGGTTACCTGAAGAATATATATGCCGTATGGATGGCTTACACTTGGTGCCTGGGGGCAAGGGCTAATCGGAGATGGAATTCGGGACGTTGATGATGGCCTAGGGATGCTCCCCTATCACGTGATAGGTGAATCTTATTGAGGAAGATACAATTCCTCATCATTTCCCTGTACAGAGTCTTTACACGTGTTGGAGGGCGGTTGGAGGTCGTTTGGCGGTTGTCCCCTGTTCCCAAGACTTGTTGTAGAAGAAACGAGGTGGCCGAGCAGGAGAATACAAGTCGGCTTACCTGGTCGAATAAGGAGGTCGGCCTAATCGGCCAGGAGCACTTGATCAGCTCGAAAGGCTGGCGGATCAGCCTTGGAGGCTTGGCAACAGCTCGGCATACCTTTCTCGGAGCGGATAGCCGCGGGGATGTCATATTCCGATTGGATCTTTGCGGGTTAGGTCTCTCTTTTGCCTCGGGTTAACCCAGTGTAAAATACCACCATATCAGAATTAGTAATATTTAATTATATGGAAAGCTCATGTCTTATTTACTTCTTAGGTCTTTGTTGTAATATTATTGTCTAAATGTAATATTTAAATTCAGGATTTATGCATTTATTATTTTTTGTATATTTAAATATGTTGATGGATTTTATTTAGTTGTAGCTTACTTGTTCTAGTTTTAATTTATTCATTATTCAAAATAAAAAATTTTAAGTAACGAAAAAAAAAATTAAATTTTTTAAAATTAAATTATTTTTTAAAGAAAATTTTAGAATTTTATTGTATTACTCAAAAAATTGTTCACGTTAAGATGGATTAAAATTTCTAGTCTATTGAACGTGATAGTTAATTTTTAATTTTGAATTTATTAAAAGGTTTAATTTAAAGAAATAATTTTCTTTCGAAAATGTGTAATAGAAAAATAAAATAAAATATTAAGTTTTTATTTAAAATTTATTTTTTTATAAAATAAAGGGAATTTAGAAAATTTTATTTGTTATGCATGTAACACATAAAGATGGTTCAAAACCGGTATCTTTTGTTACGTGTGAGATTTTCAAGAATTATAAATTTATTAAAATTAAGTAAAAATTTTATAACCCTCGAAAATATCTTTAAAACTAAGTGGGAGAGGAAATTTATTCACAGATAAATTCTATGATCTCTATCACTAGTTTATAGGTGATGCTATTAATTTTGCATGTTAGATCTAAGTGTCTTCCAACCACCCCCCCAATTAGATGGACTTCGTTGTGGTATTACCGATATAGACCTCAATTAGGACAAATTCTGGATAATTGTTAGCATGAATCATTTTTCCATCTGAATGGTACCTCATTGCGAAACAATTTTTTCTAGAATTATGTGATCGGTTATACTTAACTATAACTAATAGTATCATCTCCGTCTGAGTCACTGCTATTATTTATAGAACTGAAACTACGCCAACTATTTAATTTTACGTGGCTAAGGTTAAGTATCCGGATAGTAAAATTAATAGGAATTGACATGTCTAGACAAAAGATGAATAGTAGACGATCTTCCCATCGAGGCATGTTGTTCGTAGTGTACCAAACTACTGGCGAGTTCTTTTTAAAATGGTTGAGGGAACCAATTTTAAAATGAATTCAACATTTTGCTCATCATAATTAAATTAATTAATTTTTTAATTATGTGATTCTAAGGATAAAATAGTTTTCAATCTACTTGCAAGTCTACTCAAAGAAAACAAACTCATAGAACTTAATTATATTAACTGAAAAAGGAATTTGGATATTATGTTAACTATCGAGAACTAAAAATTTGTACTCACTAAGATTTGTCCATCAAAACCTGATAAGGGGGCGACCGATGAGGATATCCGGGCTTATTAGAAGTGACAAAATGATGATTAGATGGCTCACCCCTATATTTCGGCTTCTCTGTCAAATGTGCTGTAAGACCGACATCAGTCTATACTCTATTCCTATAATATGTTTATCTAATGAATGTAAACATGGCTAAAGACACCCCAGTGAGTGATTATGTTCTAAAGATTATTTTTCTTCTTAGTGAACGAGAGATCCTAGGAGCTGAGATTGATGGACAAACCCAGGTTGATTTCATTCTTCAGTCACTGCCTGATAGCTTTAAGTAGTTCTGCTTGAATTATACCATGAATAAGCTTATTTATTCCTTAGCAGAACTACTTAAAGAAGTTCAAATAGTAAAGGGTGTTCTTAAAAAGTCGGGTAGTGTCTTTGTTGCTGAAAAAAGGTTCTTCCTTTAAGCCAAAATGTAAGAAGAAGAAAAAAAAGGTCAAAAATAAGGAGGCACGAATCCAAAAGTAGTTAGAGAGCCAAGATTGGTGTGAAAAAGTCAAAAGGCAAGGGTTTTTTCTAGTGTAAGCAGACAGGGCACTTGAAGAAGCAATGCTAAGTCTACCTGAATAAGCATAGCAATTAAAATAATTTCTATTCATTAGTTGTGGAAACATGTTTAGGGGCATTATCTATTGGTACCTGGTAAACTGATATAAGAGCCACTAATTATGTTTACAATAATTTGCAAGGGTTCTAAGGAACCAGATAACTTAGTGACGGAATAATCCACATACACATGGGCAATAATACAAGGGTGGCAACCTTTACAGTGGGAGATATCACTCATTGTTTTTGTAGAGAGATGGTTTTAAATTTTCGTGATTGTATATATGTATCTTCCATTAGAAGGAATTTAATTTATGTTTCTAAATTAGTTAAAGACAAATATTTAATTTATTTCAATAACTATGTGGTTGTTAAGGATAAAAAACATTTTATTTTTTCTGGTACGTTAGTGGATGATATGTATATTATAACTCCTATCTCATCTATACTTCAACAAAATGAATTAAATAACATATCTAATTTACCATTTAAGAGAAAAAAACCTTCTAAAATGAATCAAACGTCTCTTTAGAACTTGCGCCTAGGTCCTTTCATTCTAAATAAGATCTATAGACTGGTTGAAAATGGACCTTTGAACTCATTGAAAGCGGAGGCATTTCCAGTCTGTTAATTCTACTTAGAGGAAAAGATGATCAAGAGGTCGTTTTCAGCTAAAGGCTTTAGTGCTAAAGAGCCATTGGAACTGGTTCACTTTGTTATTTGTGGTCCAATAATTATCCGGGCTAGAGGTGGCTTTGAATATTTTTCCACTTTTATTGATGATTATTCAAGATTTGGGTACATTTATTTAATGCACTATAAATCTGAATGCTTTGAAAAATTCAAAGAATTTAAGACAAAAGCAGAGAAGCGTCTAGATAAATGTGTTAAGACATTACAGTATGACCACGGTGGCGAGTACCTCATCGGCACTTAAAAGTGACAATTTAATCTCATTATTTACACCGGGTTAAGCTTGAGATATTATTTAATAGTGTGTTTTAGTAGTGTTTTTGGTTTTTAGAAAAATTTTAGCAAAGTGATGCAAAATAATAACAAAACGGCAATTTAAACAAAACAAGACAACATTTCCGAAAAAAAACTCAAGACCTAACACTTACTTTCTGGATGCTCCAACACCTTTGTTCGGACACTGATCGCCAATTCAGTTGGGATGCACAACAATTTCCGACAAGACGCTATAGCCGTTTCCATCCACACGGTGTCGCTGTTGTTGGAGCGGAAGCGTATCGGTTTTAAAAAAAATGTTTGGTTACCCGTTTTTCATGAAACTATAACACGTACTAATCTAATGAATAGAAATATACCACTAGAGATTTGTCGAAAAATCTCTAAGTTCCACATTGTTGGAGAGACCCCCGCGAGACCTTCTCACGTATAACCCTCGTAGGTATCGACTCCGGCATGTGTGCACCGATCCGAGACGATATCTTTAGGCTTCTATACACTTGAACTCTCGCCAAACAATGCTCAAAAAACCAAGAACAAGGGAGGGAGAGAGAGAGAGGGGGCCGACTGCTCCTTATTGTTTTTTGGGTTTCTAGAGAATTTTTGTGTAATCATAGATCACCCTTTTAATTCTCAAGAGATGTGTATATATCCTACATCTTATTTTTAGGAAATTATATCAAGCCTTTCCTAAAAATTAGCATGGAATATACCAATTTTTCCCACCTAGGGCCAGCCAGACTTAAGGGAAAATACATTAAATTTTTGTTATATTTTTAGCATAATTAAATTACACTAAAACATATCACGTATATATTTAATTGCTTAAAAAACAATTACCCATATACACTTTCCAAAAATAAATAATATTTCCTACTAGCTATGGCCGGCCACCCTTAGGGTATTCCCTAAAATATCCTTTGCCAATTTCGCCCTCCACATTTAATTTAATACCTCAAACATCCCGGTGATTAAATCCGATGATCGAATTAAATTAAATAAAACCGAAGCCTACCATAAAACCCGTGCGTATAAAAGGGCTACGTGAGGAATCCCGTGTAAGTATAGGACTCGGGCTAACCGTACGAGAAAACCGGATATCCTTAACTCAAGCCCTAAGCTAGATCCAATCTCGCATGAGCCAGGACTTATTCCACTAAAGGCCCTGACTGAACTCTCGGCCCAAAACTCGAATTATGTCTCGAGTTTCCGATTACCTGATGCACTACCATCTTCCCACGTTTAAGATACAGATTCCTGATAATCTAATTTGGTTACTAACAACCCGGCTCGAAAATCGTCTTTTCCTCACAACCGTACCGCTTAACTTATTGACACGCCAGATCAACAGATCCACCGGCCGGGTTTGGCATTGTCAAACTTATAAGAAAAGCACACGAGGGGGAACTCCTCAATCTAAGTCGGACGTGGTTTCCGTCAGCTGATTATCAACCATCGAACGAATAATGCCAGCACCCAACCCACAGGTCATATTGATCCCGCCATAGAAATCTCATCCATTGGTGACTCAAAGTACTGGACATTGTCCGAACATGATTCTATCAATCAGGTCGGGATTAAGAGACCGTGCAATCACTGATAATGTTGGACGTGGATCTATTCGTATAGTCAGTATAGAATTGATCATCCTACTGATCACGCTCAATACACTCTAAGTTGACTAACACATAGAGCTCGAAACTCAAATCCCAAGATAGGGATTCGATCTTTTCGACCTAGCCAAGACAAAATAATATAACGATGTGCTACAATCGTACCAATGGACAGTCCGATTCCATTGCGGTCGTGAGCTCCTTGTATACTTGGCAGAACCTTTAACCCGATCTTCCCGGCTTCGTGCAACGAGTCAAATACTGGACAAGATATACGGATAATGCATACATGCATCATACACTAAATAAATATTAAACCAAATATGCGTAGCATCTCAATAGTTTCTCGTTAATATGCCGGGGTCCCGGATAATAAAATATATAAAAGC
>JAULLH010003915.1:0-10202 GCA_035668455.1 Sarracenia alabamensis
CAATATATATTATATATATATATACATAATTCATATTATTAAGAGGAGAATATATTTTAATATAATTTTTCTAAAATATATGAGGCATTATATATACATAATATAAGGTTTGATTTTTAATCTAATGCTAATTTTAATCCAAAA
The DNA here is from genome assembly GCA_035668455.1 of Sarracenia alabamensis. Taxonomy (NCBI): domain Eukaryota; kingdom Viridiplantae; phylum Streptophyta; class Magnoliopsida; order Ericales; family Sarraceniaceae; genus Sarracenia; species Sarracenia alabamensis. Next base: position 145 of record JAULLH010003915.1, read on the forward strand.
ACCCTAGCCTCCATTCTCTAGCCGCCGCCCCTCTCTCTCTCCTCTTCTTCTTGTTCTTCAAGTTTTTGAGGGAGATCTAGTGTGTTTGAGGCCAAGAAGATTCATCTCGGATCGGTACCCACTCATGGGAGGTGGATACGTGCGCGGGTCATACGTAAGAAGGTCTCGGGTGGTCTTACATGCGACGTGGATTTTTGGTAGTGGTTTTCGACAACCACACGTAGGTATGATTATTGTCCACATAGATTAGCATGTAAAGTTTCATGAAAAAGAACTGTAACTCGACTTTTTATAACAAAACGCTTCCGTATCTTGTGAAAACTCAACACCAAGGAAGAAAAGGATTACATAGAAGATGACTGGAAAAAATTGTAAGTAAATGCTAAAGTTGTAAATTTTCTCGACTGTGCATTGGGACCCGACGATTTTAATAGAATTTAAGGGTGTGACAATGCTAGGGAGATTTGGGACAAACTCCAAATCGCTCACGAAGACACAAATTAAGTTAAGGATAAAAAGATTGACATGCTAGTTAGAGATTATGAAATTTTCAAAATGCTTGAAAATGAAAACATCTCTGATTTGTTCACAAGATTCAATCTCATTATTAACAATCTTTAGTCTCTTGGTATATCTTTTCCCAATGTTGAACTTATCAGGAAGATCTTAAGGTCACTACCCAAAGATTGGAGACCCAAAGTCACAGCTATTGATGAAACAAAGGATCTCAGAACTCTTGGCCTAGATGAACTTTTAGGTTCCCTTTTGACCCACGAGTTCACATTGAAAGATGAGGGAGATGTCAAGATGAAGAAGATAGTGGCATTCAAGTCCACTGAAGCTGCTGAGGAAGAAGAAGAATTTGAGAATGATGATGAAGAGGAACTAGCCATGATAACAAGAAGAGTGGCTAGAATATTGAAGAAAAAGAGAGAACAAAGAGGAAGATTCAAGAAATGGAAGGATCAATCAAGAAAAGACTCAAATCCAAAGGAGAAGAAGGAAGAAGTAGTGTGCTACAATTGTCACAAACCTGGACACATCAAGCCAGAATGTCCACTGTTAAAAAGGGATAAGAAGAAATTCCCCAAGAAAGCCATGAAAACCACTTGGGATGACTCGAATGAAAGTGAAGAAGAGGAGGACTCAAGTGACAATGAAGTAGCCAACCTATGTCTCATGGCACATGAGAATGAGGTAACTTACTCTTCTGATAGTGATGATGATTTCCTTTCCAATGAAGAGCTTCAAGAAGCTCTTGAAGATTCTTGAAAAGTCATTGAAGAGCTAAAATTGAAAACATGTCTTTTAAGAAAGAAATAAGTGTTTTGGAATCAAAAATAAAAGTTTTGGAAAGTGACAGTGAGACGCACGTGTGCAAAGTTTCAACTACCTTTGAAGAAGAAAATGCTTTGCTAAAGGTAAAGATTGTTGATCTAACTAAAATCACAACTAAGTTCACTCAAGAAGAGAAAAACATAGATATGATTCTAGGTACTAGATGTACATTTAACAGAGAAGGTTTGGGATTCAACCCAAATGAAAACAAAACTGTTTTGAAAAATCCTTTTATAAAAGCCTCACTGCCCAAATCAAAAAAATGTGATTTCTGTGGGAAAATTGAACATGTCTTTCAATTTTGTGCTTCTAGATTAAATGGTAACAAACCAAACAAAAAGTTTGGGTTAAAAAAGGTGATCCTCCACCCGAAGTTACTAAGATGACACCTAGGAGACCAACACACACAAGGAAATCCAATAGGAAAGCTTTTCATAAAACAACCCCTATTTTTCATAGATATGCTAGTCCTTACATAAACTATATGCATTCCTTTATGCATAACATGAACTACCATACTAAACCCTATGGACCTACAATTAGATGGGTACAAACATATGTCACTTATGGTGATTTTGTAGAGAGATACAAGGAAATATAGATAGTTCTTGGATAGTGGCTGCTCTAGACATATGATTGGGAATGCAAGCTTCTTCACAAGCTTGAAGCCCAAAGAAGAAGGATTTGTCACATTTGGTGACAACACTAGGGGTGAAGTCATTGGAGTTGGTGATATAAGTAACAACTCTTCCTTATGCATTAAAAATGTTTTATTAGTTGATGGATTGAAACATAACTTGCTTAGCCTTAGTCAATTATGTGATAGTGATTGTAATGTTTTTGTTGTTGTTGCAAATAAGTGTGTTGTTATGTATGATGAGCATGTTGCTTTTATAACTTATAAAAATCACAATGTGTATACAATTAGCCTAAATGACTTGTTAAACCAAAATGTAACATGTTTTATAACTCATGATGGGCAAAGTTAGCTATGACATCGAAAATTAGGTCATGCTAGCATGGATTTAATTTCTAAACTTTCCAAAAATGATTTGGTTAAAGGCTTACCAAAATCAAATTTTACAAAAGATAGAATTTGTGATGCATGTCAATTAGGAAAACAAAAGAAAACTTCTTTTAAAAAGAAAAATGACATTTCTACATATAAGCCATTGCAACTACTACATATGGACCTTTTTGGACCGACCTAACCGAGTGGCAAGTCTAGGTGGCAAGTTGTATGGTTTTGTGATTGTTGATGATTTTACTCGCTTTACAAGGTTGATTTTTCTTGCTCACAAAATTAAGGCACACACAAACTTTGCTAAACTTTGCCGTAAATTACAAAATGAAAAAAGATATAAAATAACCAACATTAGGAGTGACCATGGTAGAGAATTTGAAAAAGAAGATATGAAATTTTTTTCTGATGAACAAGACATTGCATACAACTTTTCAGCATCTAGAACCCCACAAGAAAATGGTGTAGTTGAACGTATGAATAGATCACTACAAGAAATGGCTAGGACTATGCTTGATGATCATAAGTTGCCATAATATTTTTGGGCCGAAGCCATTAGCATTGTTGGAGCCGGGACAGTGAAAGTTTTAAAATTTGTTTTGAATCGGTTACGGGGCCATAAAAACCATAATCTCATGTTTTTCATGAAAAGACTAATAGTTTGTATCGAGATTAATCGAAACATACCTTACGAAACCTTGTAGAAAAGTTTCAAGTGTTTCACATTGAATAGAGACCACCTGGTGACCTTCTCGCGTATGACCCGGTGCACATCTTGATTCCGGTGTGTGGGCACCAATCCGAACCAAGTCATTTGGCTTCTACACACTTCAAATCTCGCCCAAAAGTTGAATAAAATCCAAGGGAGAGAGAAGAGGGGGCGACGACATTAGTAGGTGTTCCAAGGGAATAATGAAATTAGTTTATTCTCTAATTGTTATGTATATGTCTAATTTTATGCATTTAGGAGATCTATGTATATCCCCTTCCAAATCTTGCATAAAATAATATACATATTATATTAATTTATCCCATAGGACCAGCCATCCATATATGAGATACCAAAATTATTTTATTTATTTTAATATATTCAAAGTATATTAAAATAACCTTAAGTATATATCTTATTACCTTAAAGATAATAGTCAATATATACTTGACTAAAACAATTTAATCTCTCTTCTATTAGGGCCGGCCATCCTAGGAATAAATCTCCAATATGCCACTTTGCCAATAATGCCCCCAAACATTTAATTTAATACCATGACCGTCCCGACGAAAAATCCGACGATCGAATTAAATTAAATAATAACGGAAGCCAACCAAAAATAAACCGTGCATATAAACGGGCTACGTGAGGGATCACGAGGAAGTATTGGACTCAGGCTAACCGTATGAGAAAATTGGATATCCCTAACTCAATTCCCGAGTTAGATCCTTTCTCGCACGAACTAGGACTTATTCCACTAAAGGCCCTGACTGAACTCTCGACCCTAACCCGATTTGTGTCTCGAGTTTTCAATTATCAAATGTATTGTCGTCTCCCCACATTTAAGATATGGATTCCTGATAATCGAATTAGGTTATTGACAATCCAGTTCGAAAATCCTCTTTTCATCGCACCCACACCGCTTAACTTATTGAGTATGCCAGATCAAACGATCTACTGGCCAGATTTGGGATAGTCAAACTTATGAGCAAAGCACACGATGGGGAACTCCTCAACCTGAGTCGGACGTGGTTTCCGTCAGTTCATTATCAACTATCGATCGAATAACGACAGTACCTAACCCACCGGTCATATTGATCTCAATATCGAAATCTCAGCCATTGGTGACTCAAAGTACTGCGCATTATCTGAACATAATTCGATCAATCATGTCAGGATTTAGAGTACGAGCAATACATGATAATATAGGATGTGGATCAATTCATAAAGTCAGTATAGAATTGATCATTCTAATGATCCTACTCAATACACTCCTAGTGTACTAACACATCGAGCTTAAACATCGAATTCCCAAACCTGAATTCGATCCGTTTGACCTAGTCAAGATCAACTAACATAACGATGTGCTATAATTATGCCAATGGATTATTCGGGTCCATTGTGATTGTGAGCCGACCTATATATTTTATCAGAACCTTTGACCCAATCTTCCCCGCTTCATGCGACGAGTCAAATACTGGACAAGATATACGGACTAAGCATAATACATCATACACACAATGAATATGAAACAGTAAATGCAAATACATCTCAATTGTTTCTCATTAATATTCCAATGATCCTAGATAATAAAAATACATAAAAGTATGGCTTTTAAGTATACTATTTTAACAGTCACAATGATATTCTCTCCAATAATCATGTGACATGAGTAGCCATGTGTTGACTAATAGGGTAACTTTTTCAATATTTGTACAGACCATTGGGCAAAAGAATATTCTCTATAGCAATCTCATAGCCTGATTGACCACGTGTTAACCCCTTCGAATGTACATATAAATAGGTAGCTATGAAAGAACAAGGAATGAATTCCTTATACAGCCCTAGTTGTCATCTATTCCTTGAGTTATCTCCATTTGATAATCTACTGCAACTATTGACTTAACCGTCAGAGCGGGTCCACCTGAAACATTTTCGGTAACCTTGTCTAAAGTGTTTTACTTTCATATAGCCTTGAATCGCTCTTGGACGGACCAGATAGGATTGTTAACCATCATTTATCACCATATGTGGAAATGATCCTATTCCATTTTCCTATATTTTTTGTGTTTTCAATTTTTTTATGGTCCACATAAAATCCATGGTTGACGAAACAATCAAAACCACCGAAAACCTAAATGGAAGAGATCTTCTCGTCGTTCCATCGCAGATACCCTCAACCAATGAACCCATGCATCAATAGTTGCAACTGTTAACCCAAGGTATCTTTCAACTGGTTCAACAGAACCAACAACTTATACAGTAACTTTTAGCTCATACTGAACTTCTTTAGGATCTAAGGAACGTCATTCATAGAGACTGTGACACCCAGGGTCTTATCAACCCAGTTCTCCCGGGGGCCCACCTCCAAGAAGGTGGGGGGCACAAATGAGATTCATACAAAAGGTGCTGAAGTTGAAGAGGTGGAGAGCAGGGCTAATCGAGGACTCCTATTGCAACCCCAACTAAGTGGCGTGCTCCATGGTGGAGACAGAAGGCCAGAGTCCTCGGATGTGTCCACAGTTATGAATCAGTAGCTTCTTGAAGTGAGGGCCCAGATCAATGACATGATGTTGGTCATTCGAGAAAAGACTCCTTCAACACTTGAGAACTAGATGCAGAAGTCAGGGTCTCCCTTCACGACAACCATTATGAGTGCCCCTGCCCCTTAAGTTCAAGATGTTGCAAATCAAAATATTTAAAGGCATAACAGATCCCCTAGATCATCTGGACACGTACAAGTCCATCGTGTATCTACATGTCGTCCCTAAAAAAATCATATGCAGAGCATTTCCTATAACACTCAAGGGGGCTGCCATAGTATGGTTTACAAAGTTAAAGCCCAAGTCAGTGAATTAATTCACGTACCTTAGTAAACTATTCATCAACCACTTCATCACACAACTCAATTGCACCGAAAACTAGTGATTTTCCTCCTCAATATAAAGTAGAGTAAGGGTGAGACATTAAGGGAGTATGTAAACCATTTCAACTGGGATGATAAGATCAATATGATAGCTTTTATGGGTGGCCTCCTACCCTCCCGTTTCCTTTTTTCGCTATCTAAAACTCCACCGAAAGACATGGCCAAACTCATGTTGAAGGCTCAAAAGCACATGAATGCCAAATATATGATGGATGTGTGACGTATAAAAACCCAAGAACCAGCTAAGACTGAGAAGAGGGAGAGGGAAGCAGAACCCAAGCCTACAAAGAAGTCTGTTGACCAGGACTGGGCTGGAAAGGCTGATCAATCCTATGAAAGGCGTGAGGAGCCAAGGTTAAGACACTATACACCCCTTAACTCGCCTTTAGGACAAGTGTTGTTGTACATCAAGCGGGATCCAATCATCAAGTGGTCGGAAAAACTCAAAACCTCACCCACTAAACGCTCTAGGAATCGGTATTGCCAGTTCCATAAAGACCACGACCATGACACAAAAGACTGTTTTGATTCGAAGGATCATATTGAGAAAAAGATAAGAGAAGGAAAGTTGGACCGCTTCCTTGTTGCGCGGCCACGTCTCAAGCACAGAGATCGACAAGGATATGATCCACAGCATCGCGACCAACAACACCATGATCAGGAAAGGAAGGAGCACATGCAAGAGGACTACCACCTAGAGGTTAGGACTATTACGGGAGGATTTGCCAGAGGCAGTACCTCCAAATCCGCCAGGAAGGCTCACATTAAGAGACTCAGGATTGACCTCTACCGCTCGGGTCCTCCTGAAAAGGCAGAGAGGAGCATACCAACCAAGTTCATGGTCTCTTTCACTGACCAGGATGGAAAGACAGTTCAGCACCCGCATGATGACCCTCTAGTCATCAACTTCTTGATCGGGAACCACCTAGTAAGGAGAAGCTACCGGGAGTTCCACCAACATCTTGTTTGCCAGCGCCTTCGACCAGATGGGCATTGCTCGAGAGAAGCTACAACCTATGACAACTCCCTTGGTCGGGTTCGCGGAAGAGAAGGTATATCCTTTAGGAACCATTCAGCTTCCCACTACCATTGGAGATGGCCAGGAAAAGGTTCCTAAGATGCTGACCTTCCTAGTAGTCTATACTCCCTCTACGTACAACGTCATACTGGGCATAACTGCTCTAAACCAGTTCCAAGCTGTGGCATCCACCTACTACCTGATGGTCAAGTTCCTAGGAGAACATGGCGTAGGTTACACAAAGGGAGATCAACAGTTCGCACGAGAATGCTAAGTGACCTCTTTAAGGGAGCCTAATGCGCGAGAAGCCATGAGCATCGAAGAGACGGAGGTAGGGAACCCAAAGGATCGAGAGAGGCCTCAGCTCGTATAGGAGCTAGAAGAAGTTGAGATTGAAGAAAAAGACAAGTCCAGAACAGTTAAATTGGGTGCACAATAGGCAGATAAATTTAATAAGTACCTAGCAGGATTCTTGCATGAGCACAATAGTGTCTTTGCCTAGATCAACGCAGACATGCAAAGAATTGACCCAGCCATAATGGTTCATCGCCTCCACGTGGACTCACAGATGAGGCCAATTAAATAAAAGTAAAGAGTCTTTGCTCAACAGAGACATGAGGCCATTGTCGAAGAGGTAAATAAATTGAAAGCTGTTGGGTCAATAAGGGAGGTGACTTACTCGGGTTGGCTGGCCAATGTGGTCATGGTCAAAAAGCCCAATGGTAAGTGAAGGATGTATATCGACTTCACTGACCTAAACAAAGCCTGCCCAAAAGAAAGTTATCCCCTCCCTAGGATATATTTGCTAGTGGAATCCCATGGTGGGCCATGAACTACTCAGCTTCATGGACGCTTTCTCAGGCTACAACCAAATATTAACGCACGTCCCTCATAAGGAGAAGACCTCTTTCATCACACCAAAAGGTCTTTATTGTTATCGAGTCATGCCCTTTGGGCTCAAGAACGCAAGAGCCACTTATCAGCGTCTGGTTAACAAGATATTTGAGAAGTAAATTGGGAGAAACATGGAAGTTTATGTCAATGATATTCTGGTCAAAAGTAAAACCTTCGGCTAGCATCTGAGTGATCTCACAAAGGTCTTCCATGTCCCAGAACAACACGGAATGAAGCTTAACCCAGCCAAATGTGCATTCGGGGTATCCACGGAAAAATTTCTCGGCTTCATGGTCAGCTAGAGAGGAATAAAAGCAAATCCCGACAAAATCAAGCCCATAATGGAGATGAAACCCCCTGCCAAGACAAAGGATGTGCAACAAACAGGAAGGAAGCTAGAAAACTCCAGTTCAAGGCAACCCGATGTATTTTGATTAGAGATGTACTATACAAGAGGGGCATGCCCGTCCTATACTTGTGCTGCCTAGCCAACCAGGAAGCCCAATACCTGATTAGGGAAATTCACGAAGGAATATGTGGGAACCACTTTGGTTACAGATTGCTTGTTAGAAAAGTTGTCAGAGCGGGGTACTACTGGCCTACTATGGCCACGGATGCAAAGGCTTTTGTGGCACGATGTGACAAGTGCCAGCGATTTGCTAACATTTCCCAACAACCACCATCGGAGTTAACATTTCTTATTGCTCCCTGGCCGTTTGCTCAGTGAGGGCTGGATATTGTTAGCCCCCTCCCTGTAGCAAAAGGACAGGTGAAATTTTTGTTGGTAGGAATTGATTACTTCACCAAATGGGTGGAAGCCCAATCCCTCGCCAAAATCATTGAGCAAAGCGTCACTTAGTTTGTTCGAAGAAAGTGAAGACCCATGTACCTAAGGGCATGGTTGATCACAAGATCGATCAGCTTGGGCTGATCAACAACTGGACAGTCCTAGGAGGAGGTGAAGACCCATGTGTCCAAGGGCATGGTTGATCACAAGATCAATCAGCCTGGGTTGATCAGCAAACTGATCAGTCCCAAAAAGAAGCGAAGACCCATGTGCCCAAGGGTATGATTGATCACAAGATCGATTAGCCAGTACTGATCAGCAAACTGGTTAGTCCCAGGAGGAGGTGAAGACCTATGTGCCCAAGGCTGATCACAAGACTGATCAACCAAGGCTGATCAGTAAACTGGTCAGTCCTAGAAGGAAGCAAAGACCCATGTGTCCAAGGACATGGTTGATCACAAGATCGATCAGCCAAGGCTGATCAGCCAGCTGGCTGGTCTTAGGAGGAAGTGAAGACCCATGTATCAAAAGGCATGGTTGATCACAAGATCGATCAGCTAGGGCTGAATAGCCAACTGGTCAGTCCCAAGAGAACGCATGAAGACCCCTATTCCTGAGAGCATGACTGATCACTAGATCGATCAGCCAGGAATGGCCAGTTCTAGGAGAAAGATAAAATTCTCAACAAAAGATAAAGCTAAGACAAATTAAAGGCTAAGGCTATAAAGGCTGAGAATCAATGATAAGCAACAAGTTAGGACCATTAGCCAAAAAGCAAAGCAATATCCAATAAGCGATGAGATAAAGGTCAACGTACAAGAAGAAAAGGTCAACAATAATAGTCCAAACTAGCCAAACACAACCAATTTTCAAAATCGACAAAGAAATAACATACATTCACAAGCCTGAGGAGTCAAAGTGCTCCCAACACAGGCACTTGATCAATGTTGTTCAAACTAAGGTACCATACATTCAAAAAGTCTAAGGAATCAAGTTGTTCCCAACACAGGCAATAAACAAGCATTGTTAATAGAAGAACTATATCACCCACCAACAAGGCCTGGGGAGTCAAACTGCTCCCAACATAAGCCGAAAATTAAACAGAAGTATTGTTGTTTAATAGAGAAGTGTGGTTGCACAGACAGAGGGAAAGCTAAAAAGAGTTTAAGGATTTGCTTCCACGACATCCTAAGCGACATAGGCATTAACTTCTTATGGGATAGTGAGATCGACCACTAAGGCTCGCTCTTCCGAATGAGCCTTGTCCATTTCCATATCTTGACCTCCTATTATTTGCTCAACTTCCTCTCGACCTTGCGCTTGTGTTCACGCATCATCTTCTAGGATCGATGGGTCATCTTCTTC
>JAULLH010004022.1:0-10201 GCA_035668455.1 Sarracenia alabamensis
TAAAATTGCTAAGTTACCTAGATTGCCTAATAGGAGACAAACTAATATGAGGCAATCCAATTGGAGAGCCAATTATAAACCTCATGTCAAAAGAAATTATGACTCTTATATGCATAGATATCATGACCCTCATGTGCATAAAGTTTTTCATGCTAATCCTCAAGGACCCTATAAGATATGTGTACTAGGATACTACTCTTACTCTTTTGTAGGAAACCAAGAGGAAAATTTTCTAGGAGCATGAAGGGGAAAGCTAAGATGTACCCCTGCTGAAAGCCTCAAAATCGAGAATCAAGTCACCTTTTGGTGACAGCAGCCCAAGGCAAAAGGCTGAGGGAAAAATGGTTAAGTTTGGCCTGGAAGTTTGGTAACATCTAAATCTTTTTTTGATTTGTTGCTGTTTTTATGCTTTATTTTCATGATAAAATGCCATATGCTTCATGCTAAGTCAATGCATTCATATACCTTATCAGTGAATCAAAAGCATGTTCTGTATTTTTTTTTGTGTATGAGAAAGATCGATCTTCTTTCCCAAAAGATCGATCACCCTTTTAAAAGATCGATCATTTTTCCAAAAAAATCGATCATTTCAACAAAAAGATCTATCATTTCAATGAAACGATCGATCGTATTTTCAACAGGTCGATCTTTTCAACCAAAAGGTCGATCCATTTGAATTTTTTTTTTCAAAGATCGATCTTCTCTTGCTTTCCATATCTTATGCTATGTGCTTAATGCTTATGCCTATTAATTAGACTAAATCTTTTCAATCTAGCAAATATCATTGAATATGAATGAAATCTTATGATTGTTTCCATTTGGTATCATATTCAATTTCTCCCATCAAATCTATAGTGTAACGATGGTTTATAATCGGGCTATTTCACAGATAAAACCCTTTCAATAAAACTTTGTTGGGTGAAATTCTTGTAGATCCACTCTGCCTATAGTTTCATCTCAAAATATGATTCCAAAGGTTTCAATCATAATTTTAATATAGCATAGCAATGCTCGATTTAATTTTTTGATTAATAAAGGGGGAGAAAAATATGCTTTGATATGTTTTGGGTTAACAATTTCCAAAGGGAAGCTTTGGTCATTTTTGAAATGAGGAGATATATTTTAGGGGCAGTAGTCTTTGTTTGTTTTAAAGGTGAGAAGGCTGAAGTATTTTTGCATATTGCTTGTTATGTGCATATCTTATCCCTCTTGCCTTTTTGCTATGACAAATGAGGAGAATGGTTGATTGATTTACATAAATGATTTGCATATCATCTGCATAATTGGTATTTGATAGTGCGTGTGTAATCCCAAGAGGGGGGTGTGAATTGGACTTAAAAAAAATTATTTTCAAACAAAAATATCTTAAGTCCAGGTGTGCAAAACTTAAACCAAATAATTCAATGTAAAGAAATGTACTGAAAATGAATGAACAAGCAAGAAAAGAGAAGAGAAGAGAACACCAGGTTTACAAGGTTCGGCCCCCTAGGCCTATGTCCTTGCCTCAAACCAAATGGTTAAGGATTCTACTAACCCTCATTTGACTAAGTGGAGATACCTCTTTCCTTCGAATAGGCGGAGTAGCCTTTCTTGAGAATCGCCTTTCTCAAGTACAAGAATTCACACCCGAATTCTTAATTGCAAGGTGTAATTGAATCGAGTAGCGTACAATGTGTTTGGCTCTAGTGTAGCCGAATGAGTATAGCAATTTAGCTCACAAATATACTCTAAAAAATATAAAGATTATGGTACAAGGAGTAAAACCAATCTAAAGTAGTTGAGACAGCAGAATTGAAGGGTTAGAAAGAATTGATCTCTTGTTCTTGGGTTGTATCACTTGTATCTTGTGTATATCTCGTACCCAATCTTCAAAAAATACTTCTTTTATAACTTCTCTAATGATTATGACCGTTGGAGCTCAATATGGAAAGATTTCGCTCCAAGAAGAGCCGTTGCGAATCTGTAATTTAAAATTCCCGACAGAAACTGACGTCACTTTTCCAAAACTGACGAACTTTTTGTCTTGAGAAGACCCTCGGTCGACTGACCCGCTGAAGCTTTGTTTCCTTCTTTTGATCTTCATGTTTCTGACGAAAATTTCTTCAACAAGTGACGAAAATTGTTCTTGAAACTGACGAACTTTTTCTAAAACTGACATAAATTTTTATGCATTGAGGAGAGAGAATCATCTCAGTTCTTTTCTGATGAATTTGCTCCTCAAACTGACGAACTTTCTTCTTGCTGTGAAAATACTACCTTCGGTCGACTGAGGCATGACCTTCGGTCGACTGATGCCTCTGAAAATGCTTGAACTGATTTTCTTCTTGCTTTTCTTCTAAGCTTTGAACATGAGCTTTCATTAAATCCTTGACTTTTTGCTATATTTTTCAAATCCTAAAAACAATCTCAATCTACATAATTAGATCCATAGGTTTGTTATCATCAAAACAGATGTTAAAGCCTTGTTAGGCCAACAGTGCCAACTGCTGCTACACCACCACCCAAAGATGTATTGAGGAGGCACTTATGGTCCCTCCCATTATCCCCAAGGAACCTAAGGCTACATTTCCATCATGCCTAAAACTACAATCTCCCCAGCGCAAGAAGGGACCACCAATGACTAACGTACTTGAATTCTTCAAATAAGTCAAAATCAACTTATCCCTTCTTGACGCTATCCAATAAGTCACGTCTTATGCTAAGTTCCTAAAAGACTTATGTACTCAAAAGCGTAAGACGAAGACAAGCGTCCCTAAGAAAGTGCTACTAACATAGCACGTTAGCTCAGTCCTCAGCTATGACTTGGTCCTAAATTTGAAAGACCCAGGGATACCGACTATCTCATGTGTAATCGGCAATCATCAGATTGACCGAGCACTATTGGACTTAGAAGCTAGCATGAACCTCCTCCCGTACTCCGTATATGAGCAATTTGGACTTGGCAAGCTGAAACCAATCCCTATCACTTTACAGCTGGCAGATAGGTCAGTGAAGATTCCCCGAGGCATAATCGAAGACCTGCTAGTCAAGGTCCACAAATTTCTATTCCTTATTGACTTTATAGTACTAGACACTGAACCAGATACTAATACGAGGAGACAAACACCTGTCATTCTTGGACGCCCCTTTTTGGTCACAATAATGCTTGTATCAACTGCCGAACTGGGGTAATAGATGTCTCTTTCGGCAACATGAAGCTAATATTTAATGTGTTTCATGCCTCTCACCACCCAGTAATGGAAGTCGATTGCTTTTTAATTGTCCAAATCGAGGAGGCAACATACTAAGCCTTTCTGTCTATCTTTATCGACGACCCCCTAGAAGCTTGTTTGGCTTATTTTGGGGAAGACTTTTTAGAGCTTGACCCAACCATCAACAAATCTAACGCCAAGCTTGAAACGGCAGACTGCATAGACACGCCTCCATGGGTGTCTCGATTTGAGGAGTTACCCCCGCTCTCATCGATACCAGCCATACCATCCCTAGAAACCCCGCTAGCACTTGCGTTAAAAGCTCTACCAAGCTCACTCAAGTATATCTTTCTTTGACCCAACAGTATCCTGCCAGTCATAATTGCATATGATTTAACGCCTGCGTAATAACATCAATTGACTGAGGTCCTCAAAGCACACAAGGGAGCCATAAGGTGGATAGTGGCTAACCTAAAAGGAATAGATCCCTCCGTATGCATGCATCACATCCACTGTGAGGAGGATGCCAAATCTACTCAAGAAATGCAATGGAGATTGAACCCTAACATGAAGGAGGTAGTTAAACAAGAAATAGTGAAACTACTAGATGCAGGCATTATTTACCCGATCTCATACAGTAAATGGGTGAGCCCCACACAAGTTATACCCAAGAAGTTCGGGATCACCACGGTATTAAACGAAAAAGGAGAATCTATCCCAACCCGCACGACTACTAGTTAGCGAGTGTGCATCGACTATTGTAAACTAAATGCTATGACAAGGGATGATCACTTTCCTCTCTCATTCATTGACCAAATCTTAGAGTGTTTAGTAGGACAAAGCTACTACTACTTTTTCGATGGCTACTCCGGTTATAATCAGGTACCAGTCAACCCCAAGGATCAAGAAAAGACAACCTTCACTTGCCCCTTGGGTACATTTGCCTACAGGCGTATACCTTTGGGGTTGTGCAACGCACCTACTACATTTCAAAAGTGTATGATGTCTATCTTCTTTGACATGGTGGAGAATTTCCTTGAAGTCTTCATGGATGACTTCTCCGTGTTTAGATCTTCATTTGATGATTGTCTCTCAAATCTGACCTTTAGTGTTTAAACGCTATCAAGAGATAAACCTGATGCTTAGCTGGGAGAAAAGTCGCTTCATGGTCCAATAAGAGATCGTGTTGGGAGACATAGTCTCCAAACGTGGTATAAAAGTGGACAAAGCCAAAGTCGATCTTATCTCCAAACTACCACCACCCACAACTATAAGACAGATCTGCTCATTCCTAGGCCATGCCAGATTCTATAGAAGATTCATTAAAGACTTTTCAAAAATCTCGAAGCCCCTTTGCGGTCTTCTTGCTAAGGAGGCTACATTCGACTTTGATGAGAACAACTTACATGCCTTTAAACAACTCTAAGAGGCTTTATCCTCAGCTCCGATCATGCAGTCACCAAACTGGGCTATACCGTTTGAAATCATGTGTGATGCCTCTGATTACGCTGTTGGAGCTGTGCTTGGACAAAGAGAGAATAAAGTCCCCTATGTCATTTACTACGCTAGTAAAACTCTGAACAATGCTCAATTAAACTATACAACAACCGAGAAGGAGCTACTGGAAGTAGTTTTTGCACTGGATAAATTCAAATCGTACCTACTAGGATCAAAGGCTGTTGTCTACACTGACCACGCTGCCTTCATGCATCTACTGGCTAAGAAAGACACAAAACTCTGTTTGATCAATTGAATCCTGTTGCTACAAGAATTTGATCTTGAGATCCACGATAAGAAGGGCACCGAAAATTCTGTAGCCTATTATCTCACCCGACTCCTAGTACAGTACTCCACTGACCACGTGCCCATACGAGACTCGTTCCTCGAACGAGCAACTTTTCTTGGTCACCACCGTTCAACCGCCCTGGTTCGTAAATATAGTAAACTATCTGGCGGTGGGCCACATCCCAAACGATTGGTCCAAATAACGAAAGGACTGGTTTTTCTCACAAGTTAAATATTACTTCTGGGAAGAGCCGGAGCTTTCAAAATATTGCTCCAATCAAGTCATACAACGATGTGTGCCCGAGGACGAGATAGAAAGCATTCTCAAGTCATGTCACTCATTAGCTTATGGTGGACACTTTAGTGGTAAGAAAACCGTAGCCAAAGTAGTTCAAAGTGGATTCGAATGGGTTACACTCTTAAAAGACGCCCATGACTACTGTAAGAAATGCTTACGCTACCAGCAGTTAGGTACAATGAGATCCAAGAACATGATGCCTTTGAGCCCAATCTTAATTGTCGAAATCTTTGATGTTTGTGGCATCGACTTTATGGGACCATTTCCACCATCATTTGGATGCGAATACATCCTTTTAGTAGTTGACTATGTCTTAAAATGGGTCGAAGACGCAACCACGAAATCGAATGATCACAAAGTTGTGATTAAATTTTTATAAAGTAACATTTTTTATCGATTTGGTTTTCCAAGGGCAATCATCAGTGACGGCAGTACGCACTTCATGAACAAATATTTTTCGTCCATACTCCGACGCTATTCAATCCAACACAAGGTAGTCACTCTTTATCATCCTCAAACCAGTGGCCAAGTCGAAATATCAAATAGGGAAATAAAAAATATTCTGATAAAAACCATCCATCCTGATAGAAAAGATTGGTCCGAAAGGATGGATGATGCCCTTTGGTCATATCGCACTACGTATAAAACTCCAATTGGAATGTCCCCATAACGCTTAGTCTTTGGTAAGCCGTGTCATTTGCTAGTAGAACTAGAACATCGAGCATATTAGGCTGTTAAAATGTTTAACTTCGACATGACAAATGCTGGCAACCATCGCCGATTATAGCTCAGTGAGCAAGATGAATTACGTAACGAGGCATATAATAACGCCCGAATCTACAAAGCGCGAATGAAAGCCTTTCACGACAAACATATTCATAGGAAGACCTTATCGCCTAACCAAAAAGTCTAGCTATTCAATGCCAAATTACGACTGTTCCCTGGAAAACTCCAATCTCGATTAGAAGGCCCATATGTGGTGACTCGTGTCTACCCACATGGTTCTTGCCCGCTACTCAATCAAAAAATCAGCAATTTTCTACAAGTCAACGAGAAAAAGTTAAAGCCTTATGTCGAAGGCATCTTAGTAGATTCCGCAACTGAATCAATATAACTCTCCGACCCAATCTCGCCAGTCGAGTAATCGACTGGCTAAGTCCGGCTGATGACATTAAACTTAGCCTTATTTGGGAGGAAACCGTGTCAAGGTAGAAGTCTCTATACCTTGAAACGTAGAGCGGAGAGATAAGGATTCTGTAGATGTTGCCTCAAAGAAAGCTGTTGCGGGCTAGTAGACCATTGCAACACACGCTTTAAGGTGTATTATTGTTCTATAGGTAAACATATCTCCAAGGTGGTCAACAGAGGGATAAGTAAGCCCACTGGATGGGTTGAGACTCCTCTTCATGCCCTTGTTGACATATCTAGTCATAATGCCTCGAGCTACCGGCCTAATCAATCCGAAGATCAGATTAAGGATGTACTACAAGGAATCCAACTTCTGGGACTCTGAGTATAAAAGACCCTGCTTCTGTCATGTTTAAGTAACATGATCATCAGTATGGAGATGCCTGGTGTCCACACCAAGGGCGTTGGTCTACCAGCTTCTTTAGGCCTGCCGAGTCTTAGAAGATGCTTGCATTTCGAGTCCTATCTTAAAACATGTAAAAATACTAACCCAGTGGTTAGACAATTTTTACACACACACATACACAAAAGAAGAAGAAAAAAAAAAAGAAAAGGGCATCCGGACGAAACTTCATCACCGTCCGGATGGCATAAAATCACAATGGCTAAAATCTCAACAAACACCTGACATTCCCCTGCCACCGACCGTCCGAATGTCATCACCATTCCATCCAGACGAAATTCAAAATGACAGCCAGTACACAATTGCCAAACGTCATCATTTCGTGCAACCTTGTTCAGACGGATCTCCAACCGTCAGGACGGAAGTCAAATCGACGGGATACTTACCGATGCACGTTAATGCGTCGACGCCTCGAAAAGGCGTAAAAATTAAAACCATTGGGCCCCATCCGGACGGATGACTACCGTTCAGACCCTCATACACCGTCAGGACACTCGTCCTGACGCCACTGGATCCCCGTCACGACGGACCCGCTTCATCCGGGTGCGCGTCCGGACTTTCGAAAATTTACAAAAATTAAAAACTTTTTGTCTCGATTTTGTCCCGACGTGCGTTGCGACTGGACCTTTCATCCGGATGCTCGTCCAGACGGTGCACGCCTTTCCAAATAGTTATTCACGCCTCTTCGTATGTCACGCCTCAAACTATTATAAAACCTCCGCCCCCTTAATCCCCACTCCTGATAAACAACTCTCAAAGCCCTCATACTCTCTAAAACTCTTCTCCTCTCCTCTTAAACTTCCAGCCTTCGGCTACCATGGCCTCCCGACCCCGCTCAAAGACGCCGACTTGACCGACCCGCCAAAGGCGGAGGACAACGAGGCTAAGGTTATCAACCTCCGGCAAGGGGGTACGCCAAGATCTCCACCAGCTCTGGTTTATGAACCCTTTGCACCACATGATGCATTTTCCTGTGGGGGACTCCTTCTTGACCATATTCCCCTACGCTCAGATGGGAATCAACCTCCTGCACTCCCGCAGCATCGGAGGACTCTTCGGCCAATTCGACACGACGGTCCCCTGTCGCGTCCGTCTCTTCTATCAAAACATGCACCGGGCATACAAAACCAATGACTAAGATAGCCGGGTGAAGTACCTCCCACCCACATTGATGGCTACGACATTGACATCGACCCTCACCTCATCGCCTCATCCTCAACATCTTCGACACCGAGGATGACATCGACAACGATGAACGTGAGCCGATCCCCTACACCCTCACCCATGAGGAGATGGCACAGATCGTCTTCGAAGGCCGATCACCACTCGGGCCCACCATTGCCCGACATGGAGAGCTGGTCGACGGACTATGGTTCGTCGACACCGTGCTGGAGGCCGGCGCCTTCCCCATCACGCACAAGGATGAACCCCGCAATGAGCAACTCCGCGCCCCTTACGCCCTCTACCACAACTGCCAACTTTCCATCCTCGAGATGATGATTGGCCAGATGCGGCGGGTCATCGACAACTCGAGAAACCAACGCCTACGCTTCGCCAACATCATCCACCACTACATCCAACTCCAAACCAACACCTACCCCATCCCCTTCATCACCTCTACCACCGAGCCCACTGAACCCCGCACCACCATCTACCTCCACGGCAACGGACCAAGAACATTGCCTCGCTCAATAAGCGAGCTGAACGAGCTGACAACCAACAGGCCGAGGAGGACGACCCCGACCTACCTTACCACACACACCGGCACCTCTACCTCCGACCCTTTGACCTCTACCCCCAGTGGTGTGACCAATACACCATGGGTTTGTACCCGTAGTGACTACGTTGCTATCATTAACCGACTGGATACCCATTCGAAATATATGTGGCGAATGATGGATGCTGTTAGCCTAAAAGCTCTTTAATCATGCTCCACCTTGGTTTTGACCTAACAACAATTTGATTTGTGTTGTTGCTAATATCTTAGCTGTGTTTGAGATATTTCCAAGACTTAATTAATGCTATGATTCAACAAAAAGATCGAGAAGATAAGCAAAAGTGAGAAAATCAAGAAAAAGGTATTGACACCTTCGAGAAAAGTGTTGACCCCAATCTAGAAGGTTTCGAATCCTTCCTCCATTTTTGGATCAATTTTTTGTCCATCCACATCCAATGTTTCGAACCCTTCTTATAAGGTTCGAACCCTTTCTGGTTCAGACTTGAACCTTTCTATTTCGAGTCTTTGATTATTGACTTAAGTATTTTTAGTGTTTTTGAGTCTTTATTTCGAACCCTCAAATTTTGATTCAAACCTTGCCCTTTGTATCGAATTCCTTTTGTTCCAGCCACGGGCCTATTTGTTTCGAATCTTAGATTTTTGATTCGAGTCATATCTCTGTTTTTACAAACTTAACTCGAACCCATTGCTCTGCTTCAAGCAAAATTCAAACCAGTGAACATATAAGGTCCGTCACTTTCTCTTAAAAGTTTGACCTTTTCGGTTTTCTAACACAAAGGTTTGATACTTTTATTAATATGTATCGACACCTTCTTTTCTCCGAAACTTGCAAAGATTCATCCCTTTCGTTTTGACGTTCGAACCCCTCAAGATTTTCTTAATACAAAAGTTCGACACTTTTGGTTGAAAGTTTCGGCACTTTTATGCTGTCTTTTCTCTCTCCTCCCTTATCCTTTAGGTTCGACACTTTTCCTGTTTTACAAAAAAAAGTTCGACACTTTCTTTAATTGTGTCGACACTTCTCTTTATTAACCTTGCTTAGGTTCGCCCCTTCTTTGAATGATTCGCCCCTTTCATGTTCTTCATAAAAAAAGTTCAACACCTTAATAAAAAGGTTCGACACTTCTCCGTTTCGTCCACCAGACAAAGTTCGTCCCTTTCTTCATAAGTTCGTCCCTTTCCGTTTTCATAAAAAGGTTCGACCCTTTCCAAAATGGTTCGACACTTTTATGATTTCTTAAGCTTATAAAGTTCGTTCCTTTTCTATATAGTTCAACCCTTTCCAGTTTTTCATGAAAAAGTTTGACACTTTCCAGAAAAGTTTGACACTTTCAAACATTTATTACGGAACTCTGTTTTACAACGGTCGAATTTCTCAGAATGTCGTCTAAGGATATTCTATAAGCTTGGGTAAGCTTAGAATGTCGTCTAAGGATATTCTATAAGCTTGGGTAAGCTTTGGACCGTGTAATCATGGACCGTTTCGATTTTTAAGCTTTAATTCGAAATCGGCTTACGTGAACCTTTTTCGAGAACCGGTTGAAAAGTTTCGAAAGGAATTAAAGTTTATTGACGATTCGGGGTCCGATGATCGCGCC
>JAULLH010004129.1:0-10199 GCA_035668455.1 Sarracenia alabamensis
AAAAGAAAATTGAAAAGCATGATTCTCAAGTCTCTAACAACCTTCAAGAGGAAAATGATTTTCTAAAACAAAAGGTTAAACTTTTGGAAAATGAAAATAAGCAAAATATGTTAAAAGAAGCCCCAACCATTTTTAAACAAGAAAACATCTTATTGAAACAAAAGGTTGAGGACTTAACATTAATTATAACTAGATTCACACAAGGTGAAGAGAATCTAGATATGATTCTTGGAACAAAGTGTACACTCAACAAGGAAGGTCTTGGTTTCAATCTTAGTGAAACAAAGGAAGTGCATAAAAATCCATTTACCTAAGTTCCTATTCAAAAACGTATGACATGCACATTTTGTGGGAAAAATGGTCATGTTTCCAAATTTTGCTTCTCAAGACTTAAGGGCAACAAACCTACACCAAAAGTATGGATTAGGAAGGGTGATCCCACACCCAAAGTTGCCAAGGCAACCATTCAAAGACCTATGGATGTTAGGCAATTTCATATGAAAATCATACCAAGACCATCACCAAACTCATACATATATGATGGTATTTCAAAGCAAAACAGGAGATCTCCCAAAGCCTTGTTTAGACCATGTAGGAGACAAACCAATAGTTGGCAATCTAAGAGGAAAGCCACTTACAGACCATCTCCTTACATGCATAGATATCATGATCCTCATATGCATAGTTCTTATAATTCTCCTATGAAAAGACATCATGCTTCTTATATGCATAGATTCAATACACCTTGCATGCATGATGTTTATAGTGCTAACTCCCAAGGACCCACAAGAAAATGGATACCAAAATACCACCACCATGATTATTTTGTAGGTGAAAGACAAGAAGAGAAATGGCTAAGGGATAGACAGGGGAAGGCTAGGATGTACCCCAACTAGAAGGCTTCAAAATGAAGAAGTCACCTTGTTGGTGACAGCAAGCCTGATACAAAAGGCTTGGCAAAAGTTGAGGCAAATTGATCAAGGTTTGGAAATGCAAATGGGTAACTTTTAATCATTTCTTTTCTTACCCATAACTTGCTGATTTTATGCCTTTTGATATGCTTAAATGCTTTGGCTTTTCATGCCTAATACATGATCAAAATGCATGTTCAATTGTTATGAAAACATAAGTTTATTTTTCAGTTGACATGTTGATAAAATCTTTTTTTGTTTTCTTTGTGCCTCTTTAAGTGCTTAAACTTTTTTTTATGGTTTTTTATGCCTTATGCTTGTATGTTATGGCTTTTGCATGCTCAGTTTTTGCTAAAAACATGAGCTTACTTTCCAGTTGCCATGGTCTTTAAAATTTGTCTCTGTCATGAATACAGTCAGCTGTATTTAACACAGTCGGTAGTGTTGAGGCTCTTCCTAGTTTTTTTTTCTGTTTCGATGCTCAGTTGAGTTTTTAAATTGTTGCTTAATTAAATTTCATTTTTACATCCCCTACATGACATTAATGCATATCATTATCAGATTTTTTACATGTCACATGCTTTCATGTTCTATCTTGGCATATTCAAATGCTTATTGGAAGTATGAATTCTTATGCCTTAAGTTTACATCATTTTTTTTGGTGGAGTGTTAAAATTCCCTTTTTGATTAAAATTTCTCAATTATCTGATATTCATGCTTTGTGCCTAGTGCTCATACTCATTGATTAGCCTAAAAGTTTTCAATCAAGTATATGTCATTGAAAGTAATTGAGAATCCTTGATTTGTATCAAAACTCATTTTTTTTTTTGTAAATCCCTTTTTCCTGGACAAACCTCATTTCTGTAAACCATGATAGTTGTTTTGTCCTTATGACCAAAAGACTTATATCCTTTGTAGCTTAAAAGGAGAAAGCTTTTGCATGTTTTTAGAGTGATTCATATCTTCTTGATGCATATTCCCTGTTATTTGAACATCATGCTCATATGCTATAAAAGTTAAAGGGAGATTTTCTCAATCTTTTGAGCATCAATTGATTCTTAAAGGAGCACAAATTTGTTTTTGTTGAGATTGTCGTCTTATATGTGAGTCTATGCCTGCTTGTCATAGGGGGAGTTATATAGAAATTTCATGCTTTGTGATATGACTTATTTGCTTTGTCTGTCAAGTCTCACTTGCTTGCATAGAAACTTTTCTTGTCTGTCATTACATGCTTAAGAGAAAGGGCTTTGCATGTTTTGAATGTGCTTCATGTCTCTAGATGTTTGCACATCATACTTATATATCTTCATAAGAAAAAGATATCATTTATAGGGAGAAAAACACCTCTTTTGCTTGGTTGCTGCACTTTCTTATTTATTGAATGCATGCTCCTTGCTGTAAACTTTTTCTCCTTTATTGAGGTTCATGATTTTGATATTCTAGAATCTTTAAATACTTGTTTACTTGAGACATATTATCCCTCGTATGATTGTGATTACATGCAATTTGATTAGCATAAAAAGCTTTATGTTGGCCATGTATGTCTTTAGGGGGAGAATGTTTTTCAAAACATATGAATTTTCTGGAAAATTATGGGGAAGATATGTTTTTCATGGTTTTGTTCTAAATATTTTTAAGTCTCTTTTCATATACATGTTATTGTGCTTATATGTTGAAGAATCCTAAAGTGCATGACGACCGATAATTGAATAGTTCGTAGATCCGCTTTGGTTGCGTATTTCTTAAACATATTTGCATTATTTCAATGCATATGAAAATGGAAAAATTTGTTATGGGAAAAGCATCTTTTAAACTCTTTTTCAAAGGGGAAGATACTTTCATAAATATTTTGTTTCTTTTAAAAAGGGAGAAGAGTTAAGTGTTTTTGCATATTACTTGGTGTACTTATCCTTTCCCTCTTGCCTTTTTTGCAATGACAAAGGGGGAGACGGGTTAATTGATTTGCATGTGTAATTATGAATTTTGATATCTTAGAGCATTCATTTCCATATGTTTTATGCCTTTCAAAAATCAATAGTTGTCATAATGAAAAAGGGATAGATTGTTAGCCTAAAGGCTTTTTCAATCAAGCCTTATTTTTGTTTTGATTATAACAACACATTAATTTGTTGTTGCTAATGTTTGCTTGGTTGTGAGAAAGTCTTTTCAGATGCTAATCAACAATTCATAGCAAAAAGCCCAAAAGTCAAGAGAAAACATTTGAAGATCTAGGGAAAATCATAAGTGCTAGCATCCCAAAGATAAAGTCTAGGAAAGACTTTGAAGATCAAAGAAGATTAAGATGGGGAGCTTTGAAAATCAAGGAGATTGAAGTTGAAGTCTTTTGAAACATTTCAGCTAAGGGGAGATCAAAGTTAAGTTCAAGAAGGCCAATAGATTAATAGAAAAACTCCATGGTGTTTTGAGGAAGTTGTTAAGAGAAATGGAGCTGATATACCTTTAGTAATTCGATCATAACTTCTCCACATAAGGAATTTGGATGCAAGACCATTGCCATTAGAAAGTAGACTTCCGGGGATTCAATTTGAATATAAGAATTTCCCCAGTTGGATTTAAGATGAAGAAATTATTAAGGTTTGAAGTTGGGGATTTTCTGCAACAAAAAAAGCTGACCCTAAAAGATAGATCTTTTTGTCAGCCCAAGAAAAAGACTGACCTTTTTGAAAAGAAGATCGATATATATTTATTGGGCTTTTTCTCTCTCCTCGAGCCTTCGAAATGGTCGACCTATTCACAAAAAGATCGACCTTTCCATTTTTCTCAACAAGATGATAAACCATTTCAACTAAAAGATTGACCTTTTCATGTTCAGCACTGACATACCTTCGGTATTTTGGCCATAACGTTTTCCACTTAAGGAATTTTAAGGTGATTCTAGAACCCTTGGAAAGAGGACTTCAAGGGCTATAATCTAGATATAAAATGTTAGTAATTTGGATTTCGGTCGAAGGAGATATCATCATTTGAAGATTGAAGAAGTTTTCTGAAAACCTAAATACAATTCCATTTTTGTTTGATTCGAATCAAATTGTTTTTTTCCTAATCTATTCTTGTTTGTATATAAAGGAATCAAATCAATTTCGTTTGATTCGAATCCATTTCTTGGTTGTTCAACCAGTTCACTTCCGAACCCTTTTGATTCGAATCAAAATTTTTGATCTATATCATTTTGGCTCTCTTTGAAGTTTTTGAGCAAAATGATTCAAATCCTTTTTAAAATGATTCGAATCACTTTACCAGCTTATAAGATTTTTCAATCACTTATTGTTGATTGATTTGAATCAATTCTTAATGATTCGAATCCTTTCTTTCCTTTGCCCTGTTAACAGAAAAATTTATCGATCTTTTTCCGATTAAGATTGATCTTTCTTGTCCTACCCAGCAAAATAGATTGACCCTCGCTATAATTGATTGACATTTTTGTTCCTCCTCTTCCCTGTAAAGATCGATCTATCTCATATAAGGATCGACCCTTCCTTGTCCACCAAAAAAAGATTGACCATTCCATAATTAAAGATCTACCTTATAGGAGATAGATCGATCAGTCTCATATAAGGATCGACCCTTCCTTGTCGACCATTCCAGTTATTTCCAAGGGAAAGATTTTTAGCATTAATGCTCCGACGGCTACAGTACCTCTTCCATAACGTTCATAATTTTATGAGGGCTATTTAAGGAGGATTATTTGAACTTGAGAGGGTTGGAGAACTAGTGCACAAAATATTAACTCTCACATTTACTCATCACTTGTTTTCTTGCCCAGAACTAAATTTTATATCATTGAGCTTTTAAGTCTGGTACCTGTTTCAGCAATTGTAATTTCTCTTTTCTCCATTTATTGTACATTTATTGTAAATATTTTAGAGAGAAAGAGAGACGATTTTGTAGTGAGTTTTAAATTGTAAAACTTCTTATCAAGGAGACCACTAACACTGTGTGAAAAATAGTATTGTTTTTCAAGCTTCTTTTTGAAGACTTGTTTCCTCTTTGAAGGAGTGTCCGCAAACATCCTTGTTCCGGCTTTAAAGACTTGAGCACACAATCATCTTCGTCCGGATTTGAGGAGAGAGCCCGTAATCATCATTGCCATGGTCTAGAACCGAGCCCACAAAGCTTCTAGGTTTGGAGGTGCCCCTGTAAAGCCTCTAGGTTGCAAGAGAGCCTACAAATCGTCTGTACCAGTTTGGAGTGCACCCTTAAGCACTTCTCCATAGTGGAATACTCTAGTGTGATCTTGAGAGAGTGGATATAGGCTGGTATTTGGCCGAACCACTATACTTCTTGTTGTTGTGATTTGCTTGCCTCTTTCCCTTTCTCTCCTTATTTCTTATATCTTTATCTTATTTATTCCGTTGCATAATAGTTATCTCTTGATTGCTTGAATTAACTTTAAAAGAGATCAAAAAAGATTTTAAGTTTTATAACAACCTATTCACCCCCTCTAGGTTGCCTACCTGGACCCACACTCTCCTCTACCGAAAACGGCCGGATATAACGTGGTGAGACCTTATCGCTCTTGCCAAACCACATCACTCCTTTCCGGGGAGAAACTCGCAGAAATACGTGGTCTCCCACGCTAAACTCCGGAGGCCTTCACCTATTATCTGCATAACTCTTCTAGAGACTCTAGGCCGTGATCAGTCTCTACCAGATAGTCACAACCTTCTTCGTCGTCTCTCTTACCATGTAAGGCCCAGACAGGACTGATTCACCAACATCTGCCCAATGTATAGGAGATCTGTAAGGTCTTCCATACAACGCCTCATAAGGAGCCATCTATATACTAGACCGATAGCTGTTATTATAGGTAGACTCTACCAATGGCAGGTGGTCCGCCCACAAATCCCTAGGTCACCACACTACCAACCTCGGTTTCCAACGGGGCGAACTCTCTTGAGTTTTCTCAAGACGTCACTAACCGCTCCGATCTGTTATATAACCGTCGAACGGTGCTATCTATACACCCACAGATAGTTGTCAAAGTTAGAAAACTTGGCCAATTGATTATGATCCTCAAAGTTGAACATACAAACTCCCAACATGTCCTATCTGTAACGTCCTCCAAAACACATCCCAAAAGGGACGGTACCATGCGTGAACAAGTAGCCACACAGGTCTATAAAGGGCTAGACCTACAAACCAACTAGTATACTGCACTCCAAAACGTGACACTCACAAGTAGTGAATATCCACAGCTGACTAAAAACTCTGCTCAAAACCTGAGAGTCTCAATTAGAGACAAAGGAGGTCGAAGCCTCAATTGTCATAGGACTTTCCTGATGTATGATAATCCCATTCTGTAGTGTACGATAACCCAAAGGGTTCCTCAACTATACACGGACCCACGACAAGGTTGTGCAATCCAAACAGGATGATGTAAAACATCAAAATGAACAGAGGATCGCTCAAGCACCAACACATCTAAGCTCTCAATGGTTAAGCTCACGCTAAGAGCTCTACTAATCAAATGGATGTATCTATAATCATCCTCCAAAACAAATGTATGGTCACAAGCATCACTTTGCAGATCTCCTTCCTGTTTGTCAGGTCAAATATGGACCTCACCTTACCCAAACGTACTTCCCTTGACTCATCAATGTACCACACGGCATCAAACTTAATCATCCTTGCGTTAAGTACCAAGTCTATGACTAAGAGCCAAAAAAATGCACCTGGTCTGTCCCCTGCACGAACCCACTATGAATGACTAATAACACGTCCAGCGCATCACGTATGGTTCATTAAAACCACCAAAAGCCCTAAGAACATAGTCACAACTCGTACCACCGATCGTAACTCCACATGTATGATATGCATGCATTGCTGCAAGAAGTTATTACTATATAAGGAATGAAGAAGAGATTCCTCTATCCAAACACTCACAGTAAACATTAAACCATTCGAATTGACATCTTCTCGATGGGTGAGGGATACGTGCTCAAACTTCCCAAACCAACTTAGCACTCCTCGAAGGTTACCAAGGTTACTGACTCCATATACTCACGATCTCATGGTACTACAAACCAGAGATTGAAGTTACCAACTAGAAATAGTTGGTTCACCAGATACCTCCATTCATCACATGATTCACATTAAGACACTAGCACTTGATTATAACACTCTGACTTGAGATCATGTTTCTAATTCACCTCAGGTCTGAAGTAAATGATGAACTTGAGACAACTCAGTGTTACATCAGCCACCCGTGCTTCCATGTTGTCATGCTGACCACGTGATACAAACCCTCACTCAACCCCTACAGGTTTCACCACAACCATTCAAACAATCATGACCTCATCCTATAACATCATCAGATATTCTTTTCCAAAGCATGCATCCAGAACACAGGGCTCCGACATCTTGATCCTAATGATTAAACGAGCTGTAGATGTTTCCACAATAACTAGTTAACGAGCCTAAGCTCAACAAAATGGAACTCCATAGAACCGCAGAAGCATCACGGTAAGCATGAGTCTCAAAGGAATCATGCATCCACACTTCTCCTTTCCCCAAAAGAATCGTGTAACGCGAATCTCGACATCAACCAATTACATGACCTCACTGCCAAGCCAACATCTAAGGTAACCCACAAGGGATTACAATGGGCTCAAAATTCCAAGAGCGCCTTAAGAGAAGCCAAACACAAAACTCACCTCAACAAACCACCAAGGGAGCTACAACTCTATCCACCTAAAACGTGGGTCGGAAAGCATCAAAGGATGGTAAATTCCACATAAGACAATCTACTAAGTCAATGGATACTCCCACTGACTCAACTCACCCCCCTCATGCAAATGGGGTGGAGGGATAAGCACTCGCCAAGGATCATGGGAGGATATACTTATAGTCGCAACACCATCATACCGACTCCTACTCCCAAGCATCATCAGAAGACTGTCACACAGTATTGACCTACTGGATCCTCAATCCTAGCACAGCTCAAGGGTTTCCAATAACCAGCTCCCGACAACTACCTATGAAGCCCCGATCCATATGAAGTCCTCAATCTCTATGAAACCCCGATCCATAACGATATCAAAACCCGATCGAGTGAGTTCTCAACATGCTCCTCATCATCAAGCCGACCACATATCTCAGGTTCCTACCACTAGGCCAAAGTTTGGCTATAGGTGGGCACAAGGTACCAAGCCAAATCTTAAAAGGATATATATAAAGGTTACTACTCAGAAGCCACACAACTGTATCATCTGAGTCCACCACGAACTCATCACGTCTCACAGTCCGGAGGAATCCACCCACGGGCTCCTGTAACTCCAAACGAAGGTGTGATGACCACCACCTCACAATCTCAACACCAGACGCCATCCTCTATCAAGGGTAGTGGCCAAAAGCAAAGGTTTAAGGTACCTGTCACTAAAAGAACAACAAGACAACACTAAACCATCATCCCAATATCCCACGAAAGAGAATGGCTCTCCCTCTAGGATATAGGTGGTGAGCCATCTATGGTCACAATCGTCACGTACCCGAAAGGCAGCTAAGCAATACATCACAAGGATAGACAGTTCAAACTAACACCACCATCTCACTTACATGTCGATGGCCCATACTGTGTGTATCGACCACCAAGAGGCATCTCGAGCTATCGTGCTGCCACCCAAGAGAAAATAACATGGTTAACCTCCTCGCCACCAAGACAGGTGCTTTCGCACCCACTAGGGAAAAAGTCTCGCACCACAAGCCGTCGATCGTCCCGACGATCTCTAGGCTATATGTAACCGTAGCCCTCCTGACTACAACCATACCTACGATACTGCTAGTTCATCTCACACATCCGTTATATATGGATCTCTTAGAAGGATCCTTAATTGTGATAGGCGCATCCTATCTTCTCTCCATTAGACCAGAAAGACTCACCAAGGGCGTCTAGGCCATATAGAGACCACCATGCCTAGACAAGGTCTTAGACTCATCAATCGCTCATCGGTTCTCACGAACAGTGCTCTATGCTCACTCTCACATGGAGGTATTCCATAGACTTACACTCCCAGCACAGTTCACTAACCTGAAACAGGTTATCAGTGACTACATGGCATCGAGACAATCATCAAGAGAATCTCTCAAAGTGAGAAAACACTCAAACACAACCTCTATCTTGAAGGGTCACAACACATTATGATACCAATCTGTTCCCGTCCACGTCATCTCATGCAAGGCCTCTTACCTATACACATTGGGCAGTACTTGGCCTATGAAGCAAAAATAAGGTACAAGAGCGCACGACTCCTAACATGCAAACATCAACGGCTATCACAGACGCACCCAAACAGTTGCCGAATATATAAGCCTATTCAGCCTCATAATCCTACTCCTACAGATAGGAAATCTGACTGTCCAAGAAGCAACTGGCCAACCATAGGCCAAGCACAATCCATCATCGTGACCTTATCCCATGGATAAGTCATCTCATGTCCCAAGGATAAACAGGTCAAGTACTGCTCATAGTCATACTCTTACCTTGGGATAAGTCAATTAATGTCCAAGAATAATATATCAAGGAATAGAATGCTAATATCATGATAAAAGCATATCATCACAATACCATATAGAGAGCATGGTCCTTTAAGTGATATCTTAATCCGAGCTACTCGACTAGATTTCCAAGTAGAATGGGCATTAGCTAGGTGCCTTTCTAAATGAAACTCCAAACCAGTAAACCGGACGACGAAGCAAGAAGCATCATCCTCAAAGTCCTACCTCCATACCCACATAATCAGATAACATATGCAAGTATACCATTTTACACAATAGGCATACTCATGTCAAGATTGCAACATGCAAGTCATCCTCACAAGTGGCACACCCCTCTCCCACGGTTCCTAAACTAGCAAGTCGGGTGACCCGAAAGGAGAGTTAGACCACCTATAAATTGGAAGTGAATTACCCCCAAGATTTTGATTTTCATTTGAAAATTTGACTTTTTATCAAATTAAAATCACAAGTTCAAGTCATCAATTGGAATCCTTTAACAAACCCAAAACCATGATTTTTTTTATTCCAATAATAGCGTGTGAAATAATTAGAATGGTCCATACCCAAAAATGAAAGAAGTGATGAGATATCCCAAGGTTAAGCCTGTAATTAAATAAAGTGATAATTATCTTTCCAAGTGTTAAAAACCATTTTGAAATGACCCTTGAGAATCCGATCATTCATAAGCATAAATAAAATGTCTTTGACCATTCTAATTGTTAGTGTATTGGCAATTCCTGAATTAAGTGAATCAAAACCACTGTGTTTGTACCT
>JAULLH010004236.1:0-10196 GCA_035668455.1 Sarracenia alabamensis
CCCCTGGGAAATGCAAAACCGTGAGGGTGGGACCCAAAGCGGACAATATCGTTGGCGTGTGAAGGGTCGGGTTGTTACAAATGGTATCAGAGCCGACTCTCCTCACCATCGAGTGTGGGACCCTGGCATCTCGCGTGGCATGTGGGCGGACTGTCGAGTGGGCGGGTCCCCGGAGTGGACTGGCAGGCTACTGGAGCTGGCAGGCTACTGCACGGGTACGTGTAGCCCTAAGGGGGGTGGATTGTGACATCCTGGTTTCCCACATCGGAAAAGGAGAGGGACTCCTGGGCTATTGAAGGAAAAACCTGCACTCTTACACACAACAAGGCCTTTTCCCAAGTGGTAGAAATCTCATAAGTACTCCACCGTTAAAGAGGATTAACCTGGGGTAGTTCTGGGATGGGTGAGCCCCTGGGAAATGCAAAACCGTGAGGGTGGGACCCAAAGCGGACAATATCATTGGCGTGTGAAGGGCCGGGTTGTTACAAAGGTGGTTCAAAATGAGTAACTAAAATGTGGGGATTTATTCTGTCAATATGGTTTTACAAAACGGTTATGTGTATTGAGTCTCTTATGTTGGAAAGTAATATTTTTCTTTTTAATGTTTTACATTTACAACTGTTGTATAACCATACTCACATATTGTTCATACATTCATCGTTTATTGTATATCCTATGAGCTTTAGACTCATGTTATTTTATGACAATATTTCAGGTAATAATGGCGATGCATTGGTAGATGTTGGAGGATTAAGTGGTTCATCCCGTTCACGGAGGGACTATTATGATTATGTTGACAGCATGCTTTATCTTTATATTTTCATGTCCGATTAATGTATCTATACACCATTGTAGTTGGTTATATTGTAATGTAATGTCTAAAGGCCATTTACATTTATTGCATGCTTGGTAAGGAATCCAGGATGTTTTAAGTTAATCTTGGTTGCATGAACATGTTTTGGTTTGGGTTATAGTAGATGTGTCTATATCCTATCGCGTTGTTAGCTTACTTTTACAAGCTTATGTATGACTTGAGGTTCTCTTTTTGACTTGTTATATTAATCTGGTGTGGGTTTTCATTCGGTACAAGAATGACTCATTAGTGTTTAAAAGAAATCCATCAGCACAAAATGTTTTTAAAACTTGGATGGTGGGATTTGCTTTACGTGACTTTTAACACTAATAAGAAAAACACTTTGTACTATTTAAATCGTTTGACGTGTGATTAATATTAACCTCGAACTCAATGAAATTATTTATTTAATTATCCGGGGACTAAGATGTTACATCACAACCACAACAATTGCAACTAATTTTTTCATGAATACTCTTAAATTACACATTAACAATACAATCGTACATCAAATTAAGCAGCTATAACAAAAATATCTCAAATTCAATCACAAAACAGTGCAATATTTTTTAAAATAACTCTGTCAAAACTGCTAATCTCAAATCATCCATCTAAACATGAAGGTATCTATCATCACTCAAAACATGAATTTGTTAATCTCTTAATTCAATATAAAATCTTAATCCAAACTACTCATCTCAAATCATTTAATCTAAAATAGCTCAAATCCATCAATCTCAAAATACTGCTATACTTCAAAACAATTCAAAATCTTCATCTTCAAAAAAGCTTCAATAAGTTCCATCACCATGGTCGGTCAACACTTTTTTTTTTTTTTTGATAGTGATTCAATCTCCTTATATAAGTCTCGCCATATACTACATTCAACAATAACAAAGAAAATAATATTACTGCTAATCAGTGTCTGAAATGAACAAATAAAGTCATAATAGAATTAACAATGAAATAATTTTAAATTCCAACCAATTCTACAATTCTGTTGAATAATATTTAATATACTAAAGGAATTAAGTCCATCGAAAAGGAAATAAAAGGGCAGCAAAAGAAAGAAAAATGGGATACTTTCAAACACATGAAATCTTGCTCTTATTTACCTGATGTGGCAAGAATGTATCAACCAACAACTGAAAGTCTAGTAAATAGAAACATGATGATACTTATGAAATTAGCTTCGAACAACTAAGTTAATTTAGAGGGGGTGAATAGGTTAAATTTCAGTATATTTAAAAATTAATTCCATTAATTAAAAGTTAAATTTTCTATCTTAATAAAATGATATGCAAGCTAAGGCTAAAGATTAATACCAAAAATAAATAAAAACTAACCCAACAACCAACAACCACAAATATACAATATTTACGTAAAAACCCTATGGTAAATCTTCGGGATGAAAACTACGGTACTAACACACACAAAATATACTATGAATCAAAATAGTACCAAAACATACACCCATATATCTCATGGACGTCTATCTCCATATTTTTGATGTGGCTCCTCAAGTGACATTCTTGATCCGGTGGTCATCATGGGAGGACCTCTCGATCTCCGTCTACCGATGGCTCTGAGTCAACTCAACCATATATGTGTGGACAAAGTGTAATGGGTGGAATGAGATGGTTGATGAAACTAAAACAACCTATGTAAGAGGAAAAAAAACTACTATGAAAGGAAGCTACAATACATTTGGTTGGTATAAACTCAAAACCATTGATGGAACTTGAGTAGAAGACGTTATAGAGAAGGATGAGAGGAGCAAAGGGGGCTGCCAAACTCAAAAAATGAATGCCTAGCCCTAGCTGCTGAAACATAAGCTTTTTGTACAAAAACGAGAAGTGCCCGAGCACTTTACGAGCACGCTACAAGTGCACCTCAGCGCTCGTTAGGTGCTCGAGTACATCTCAGTGCTCGCTAGACATTGAAGCGCGTTGTGAGCACATTTAGTTTTTGCAGTCTTTTTGAATGGCGCCAATGAAAATAAGAAAAAGAATGAAGTGAGTGCTCGAGAACCTTGCGAGCGCCCCAACACCTCAACTCTCTTCCAAAAAAAATTGCATTTAAATCAGAGTGCTCGAGTGCTTTGCGAGCGCTTGGAAGCACTCGCTTGGCCCTCGTGCGCTCTGCGAGCACAAATTCTAGATTTTTCACATTTAAGGCATTAAGTTATCTAGAGCATTATCTTACTCTCATGCATACATCTTATATGTTTTAATGTGTGAAAAAGGATATGTGCATGTGAATGTGCTCAATGGGTGAAATATACCTTGTATGGAATCCGGGACGAGTGTGATCTTGACGGAGAACCTAGACACAAAAACCTAAAAAATCCAAACCCAAAATAAAGCTATGGACATCGAGGTTTTGTACTGAACTTGGAAATAGCCAATTATACTAACAATCTCATCTTTTAACATTTTCGGGACAAAACCATCTCAATACAAAACTCTGTACTTGGAAAAGAAACTAAGAGAATACATGAGAACCATCAACTCACATACACTCAAGAATCTTCGTAGAAAAATATGGCTTGTAATAACTGGATGGACTTACTGACTGCACAATAAACTAAAACATAAGCGTAAAATAGGTATGTGGTATAATAATAACTACACAATTGCATGGTAGGTATAAACTAGGCAGGGAAAACGCAGGTGAAATAAACCTGCATAAGATAGATACATATATAGAAGTAGAATTTAAACATTATGTATAGAATTCACCCTCTGTGAAAAAATCGCCAAAAAGAATCAGTTAGAGGTACATAACACATATATGCATGTCATGCAAAAAAAAATAATAGCTGAACTGAAAGTGACTAATTACTATAATAAGCTAAACATACTACTCTACTACAAAAGGAAACTAAGTATTCTCCCATTTTTGTCCCAAAATGCAAAAGGAAAAAGATACATAAGGTAGAAAGAACAACAATAGATTCAAGCATAAAATTTATCTAATCGTCCTCCTAAGACGAGGACTCTATATCAGCATCCCGGTGAGACTGCTGAGAGACTGCAACGAGACCTTCAACAATAGCAGTCAAGCCAGTGGACAAAGTGTGTAGCTGTTGCTAGAAAACAATCAGCACACAGTTGATATGCTAGAATTGGGCGTCATATCGGGTCAATTTCTGGGTCTGGGCAGTAATACGATTGTAACATCCTAACTCTGCATATTAATTTAAACGTGAAATAGAATGTAAAATCCAAGAGTTAAGTTGGTTTTCAAGAAAAACAGTTACCCTTTTAGAGTAAATAAGTCAACTATTTCAAAAACTCCTTGCCAGTTTGAAGTATGTTAAAACTCATATTAGTATAGAAATGATACCCAAAACATGCCAAAAACCCATGAATTTAAAACAAAATTCAAAGTTTGGCACACAGGGGACCACTCGAACGAACCCCACCACCGCTTGAGTGGTGACATGGCAGTGGCCCAAGTTGGAAAAATAGCAAAATTTTGGCTTAAGTGTTGGGAAAAGCATTTCTTTAAAATGTTTTAGGTTCCTATCTTCAACACTTTCTTAAAACCTCGTTCAAACTTACCAAATCATTTGAAATGTGTTTTCCAATATAACATCCAAAACATATTCTTTAATAAGCAAGTTTTACAAGTTTGATATATATATGATTAAAGGAAAAACAACATAAACCAACCCGTGATATGTCATCTAAATATTCCGAATTCGTCACTGGACATGTGATATATGAATCTAGCCTTAAGGCCTTAAAGTAATCATTCCCAAAGTGTTAGAGCCGCGTAGCGAAAAGATCAAAAAGTTCGATCACAAAACCGTATAAAAAACATCGTGTCGTGTTTTTCATGAAAAACGATTTTAGTATTATGATTTTTATGGTAAATTCGTACCTTTGAGAAACTTGAATAAGTTTCTTGAATTTTGAAAACTATTGGAGATGACCTAACGATCTTCTCACGTATGACCCGACGCACGCGACGATCCCAGCGAGTGGGCATCAATCCGGAACCTCGTAGTTTCTTGCCTTGGTTTCTTCACACACTATTTTTCTCTCAAAACCAGAAAAATTTCTAGAGGGAGAGAGCTACAGCTGGATATGGAGTTGGAATAATTGAGAGAGATCAATTTGTGATATATATAAAATATATCTTCTTGTATAATTATTTTTCCAACCTTATGTCCTTAATAAAATTAGTAAATAAGATATATAATAATAATAATAATAATAATAATAATAATAATAATAATTATTATTATTATTATTATTATTATTATTATTATTATTATATATCTTATTTACTAATTTTATTAAGGACATAAGGTTGGAAAAATAATTATACAAGAAGATATATTTTATATATATCACAAATTGATCTCTCTCAATTATTCCAACTCCATATCCAGCTGTAGCTCTCTCCCTCTAGAAATTTTTCTGGTTTTGAGAGAAAAATAGTGTGTGAAGAAACCAAGGCAAGAAACTACGAGGTTCCGGATTGATGCCCACTCGCTGGGATCGTCGCGTGCGTCGGGTCATACGTGAGAAGATCGTTAGGTCATCTCCAATAGTTTTCAAAATTCAAGAAACTTATTCAAGTTTCTCAAAGGTACGAATTTACCATAAAAATCATAATACTAAAATCGTTTTTCATGAAAAACACGACACGATGTTTTTTATACGGTTTTGTGATCGAACTTTTTGATCTTTTCGCTACGCGGCTCTAACACTTTGGGAATGATTACTTTAAGGCCTTAAGGCTAGATTCATATATCACATGTCCAGTGACGAATTCGGAATATTTAGATGACATATCACGGGTTGGTTTATGTTGTTTTTCCTTTAATCATATATATATCAAACTTGTAAAACTTGCTTATTAAAGAATATGTTTTGGATGTTATATTGGAAAACACATTTCAAATGATTTGGTAAGTTTGAACGAGGTTTTAAGAAAGTGTTGAAGATAGGAACCTAAAACATTTTAAAGAAATGCTTTTCCCAACACTTAAGCCAAAATTTTGCTATTTTTCCAACTTGGGCCACTGCCATGTCACCACTCAAGCGGTGGTGGGGTTCGTTCGAGTGGTCCCCTGTGTGCCAAACTTTGAATTTTGTTTTAAATTCATGGGTTTTTGGCATGTTTTGGGTATCATTTCTATACTAATATGAGTTTTAACATACTTCAAACTGGCAAGGAGTTTTTGAAATAGTTGACTTATTTACTCTAAAAGGGTAACTGTTTTTCTTGAAAACCAACTTAACTCTTGGATTTTACATTCTATTTCACGTTTAAATTAATATGCAGAGTTAGGATGTTACAATCGTATTACTGCCCAGACCCAGAAATTGACCCGATATGACGCCCAATTCTAGCATATCAACTGTGTGCTGATTGTTTTCTAGCAACAGCTACACACTTTGTCCACTGGCTTGACTGCTATTGTTGAAGGTCTCGTTGCAGTCTCTCAGCAGTCTCACCGGGATGCTGATATAGAGTCCTCGTCTTAGGAGGACGATTAGATAAATTTTATGCTTGAATCTATTGTTGTTCTTTCTACCTTATGTATCTTTTTCCTTTTGCATTTTGGGACAAAAATGGGAGAATACTTAGTTTCCTTTTGTAGTAGAGTAGTATGTTTAGCTTATTATAGTAATTAGTCACTTTCAGTTCAGCTATTATTTTTTTTTGCATGACATGCATATATGTGTTATGTACCTCTAACTGATTCTTTTTGGCGATTTTTTCACAGAGGGTGAATTCTATACATAATGTTTAAATTCTACTTCTATATATGTATCTATCTTATGCAGGTTTATTTCACCTGCGTTTTCCCTGCCTAGTTTATACCTACCATGCAATTGTGTAGTTATTATTATACCACATACCTATTTTACGCTTATGTTTTAGTTTATTGTGCAGTCAGTAAGTCCATCCAGTTATTACAAGCCATATTTTTCTACGAAGATTCTTGAGTGTATGTGAGTTGATGGTTCTCATGTATTCTCTTAGTTTCTTTTCCAAGTACAGAGTTTTGTATTGAGATGGTTTTGTCCCGAAAATGTTAAAAGATGAGATTGTTAGTATAATTGGCTATTTCCAAGTTCAGTACAAAACCTCGATGTCCATAGCTTTATTTTGGGTTTGGATTTTTTAGGTTTTTGTGTCTAGGTTCTCCGTCAAGATCACACTCGTCCCGGATTCCATACAAGGTATATTTCACCCATTGAGCACATTCACATGCACATATCCTTTTTCACACATTAAAACATATAAGATGTATGCATGAGAGTAAGATAATGCTCTAGATAACTTAATGCCTTAAATGTGAAAAATCTAGAATTTGTGCTCGCAGAGCGCACGAGGGCCAAGCGAGTGCTTCCAAGCGCTCGCAAAGCACTCGAGCACTCTGATTTAAATGCAATTTTTTTTGGAAGAGAGTTGAGGTGTTGGGGCGCTCGCAAGGTTCTCGAGCACTCACTTCATTCTTTTTCTTATTTTCATTGGCGCCATTCAAAAAGACTGCAAAAACTAAATGTGCTCACAACGCGCTTCAATGTCTAGCGAGCACTGAGATGTACTCGAGCACCTAACGAGCGCTGAGGTGCACTTGTAGCGTGCTCGTAAAGTGCTCGGGCACTTCTCGTTTTTGTACAAAAAGCTTATGTTTCAGCAGCTAGGGCTAGGCATTCATTTTTTGAGTTTGGCAGCCCCCTTTGCTCCTCTCATCCTTCTCTATAACGTCTTCTACTCAAGTTCCATCAATGGTTTTGAGTTTATACCAACCAAATGTATTGTAGCTTCCTTTCATAGTAGTTTTTTTTCCTCTTACATAGGTTGTTTTAGTTTCATCAACCATCTCATTCCACCCATTACACTTTGTCCACACATATATGGTTGAGTTGACTCAGAGCCATCGGTAGACGGAGATCGAGAGGTCCTCCCATGATGACCACCGGATCAAGAATGTCACTTGAGGAGCCACATCAAAAATATGGAGATAGACGTCCATGAGATATATGGGTGTATGTTTTGGTACTATTTTGATTCATAGTATATTTTGTGTGTGTTAGTACCGTAGTTTTCATCCCGAAGATTTACCATAGGGTTTTTACGTAAATATTGTATATTTGTGGTTGTTGGTTGTTGGGTTAGTTTTTATTTATTTTTGGTATTAATCTTTAGCCTTAGCTTGCATATCATTTTATTAAGATAGAAAATTTAACTTTTAATTAATGGAATTAATTTTTAAATATACTGAAATTTAACCTATTCACCCCCTCTAAATTAACTTAGTTGTTCGAAGCTAATTTCATAAGTATCATCATGTTTCTATTTACTAGACTTTCAGTTGTTGGTTGATACATTCTTGCCACATCAGGTAAATAAGAGCAAGATTTCATGTGTTTGAAAGTATCCCATTTTTCTTTCTTTTGCTGCCCTTTTATTTCCTTTTCGATGGACTTAATTCCTTTAGTATATTAAATATTATTCAACAGAATTGTAGAATTGGTTGGAATTTAAAATTATTTCATTGTTAATTCTATTATGACTTTATTTGTTCATTTCAGACACTGATTAGCAGTAATATTATTTTCTTTGTTATTGTTGAATGTAGTATATGGCGAGACTTATATAAGGAGATTGAATCACTATCAAAAAAAAAAAAAAAGTGTTGACCGACCATGGTGATGGAACTTATTGAAGCTTTTTTGAAGATGAAGATTTTGAATTGTTTTGAAGTATAGCAGTATTTTGAGATTGATGGATTTGAGCTATTTTAGATTAAATGATTTGAGATGAGTAGTTTGGATTAAGATTTTATATTGAATTAAGAGATTAACAAATTCATGTTTTGAGTGATGATAGATACCTTCATGTTTAGATGGATGATTTGAGATTAGCAGTTTTGACAGAGTTATTTTAAAAAATATTGCACTGTTTTGTGATTGAATTTGAGATATTTTTGTTATAGCTGCTTAATTTGATGTACGATTGTATTGTTAATGTGTAATTTAAGAGTATTCATGAAAAAATTAGTTGCAATTGTTGTGGTTGTGATGTAACATCTTAGTCCCCGGATAATTAAATAAATAATTTCATTGAGTTCGAGGTTAATATTAATCACACGTCAAACGATTTAAATAGTACAAAGTGTTTTTCTTATTAGTGTTAAAAGTCACGTAAAGCAAATCCCACCATCCAAGTTTTAAAAACATTTTGTGCTGATGGATTTCTTTTAAACACTAATGAGTCATTCTTGTACCGAATGAAAACCCACACCAGATTAATATAACAAGTCAAAAAGAGAACCTCAAGTCATACATAAGCTTGTAAAAGTAAGCTAACAACGCGATAGGATATAGACACATCTACTATAACCCAAACCAAAACATGTTCATGCAACCAAGATTAACTTAAAACATCCTGGATTCCTTACCAAGCATGCAATAAATGTAAATGGCCTTTAGACATTACATTACAATATAACCAACTACAATGGTGTATAGATACATTAATCGGACATGAAAATATAAAGATAAAGCATGCTGTCAACATAATCATAATAGTCCCTCCGTGAACGGGATGAACCACTTAATCCTCCAACATCTACCAATGCATCGCCATTATTACCTGAAATATTGTCATAAAATAACATGAGTCTAAAGCTCATAGGATATACAATAAACGATGAATGTATGAACAATATGTGAGTATGGTTATACAACAGTTGTAAATGTAAAACATTAAAAAGAAAAATATTACTTTCCAACATAAGAGACTCAATACACATAACCGTTTTGTAAAACCATATTGACAGAATAAATCCCCACATTTTAGTTACTCATTTTGAACCACCTTTGTAACAACCCGGCCCTTCACACGCCAATGATATTGTCCGCTTTGGGTCCCACCCTCACGGTTTTGCATTTCCCAGGGGCTCACCCATCCCAGAACTACCCCAGGTTAATCCTCTTTAACGGTGGAGTACTTATGAGATTTCTACCACTTGGGAAAAGGCCTTGTTGTGTGTAAGAGTGCAGGTTTTTCCTTCAATAGCCCAGGAGTCCCTCTCCTTTTCCGATGTGGGAAACCAGGATGTCACAATCCACCCCCCTTAGGGCTACACGTACCCGTGCAGTAGCCTGCCAGCTCCAGTAGCCTGCCAGTCCACTCCGGGGACCCGCCCACTCGACAGTCCGCCCACATGCCACGCGAGATGCCAGGGTCCCACACTCGATGGTGAGGAGAGTCGGCTCTGATACCATTTGTAACAACCCGACCCTTCACACGCCAACGATATTGTCCGCTTTGGGTCCCACCCTCACGGTTTTGCATTTCCCAGGGG
>JAULLH010004344.1:0-15604 GCA_035668455.1 Sarracenia alabamensis
GCATCCTATTATTCCTACTGTTAATAATAATGAGGCGAATAACTTACATATGTTACCACTAAAAAGGAAAGTTTCTTTCTTGAACCAAACACTTTTATGGCACCTTCGTCTAGGTTATGTTAATCTAAAAAGGATACAAAGACTGGTAGTAGATGGAGCTTTAAGTTTATTGGAAGTAGAGGCACTTCCAGTCTGCGAATCCTATTTAGAAGGTAAGATGACCAAGAGGCTGTTTACGACCAAGGGACTTAGAGCCAAAGAGGTGTTGGAATTGGTTCATTCTGATGTATGTGGTCCCATGAACATCTAGGCAAGAGGTGGATATGAGTACTTTGTCACTTTCATTGATGATTATTCTAGGTATGGATACATTTACCTACTTCATTGCAAGTTTGAGACCTTTGAGAAATTCAAAGTGTTTAAGACGGAAGCGGAGAAGCAGACATGTAAAAGTATGCAAACCCTATGATCTAATCGTGGTGAGGAATATCTTCTTGGGGAGTTCAGAGACTACTTATCAGAACATGGGATTACATCCCAGTTGTCTGCACCGGGAATACCCTAGCAAAATGGTGTAGCAGAAAGGAGGAACAGAACCCTTAAGGAGATGGTAAGGAACATGATGAGTTATTCAGATTTACCACATTCTTTTTGGGGGCATGCATTAGAGACAACGGATTTTATTCTAAATTTGGCACCTGCTAAGGTAGTTCCCGGTATCCCTATGGAGTTTTGGACTTGGCATAAGCCAAGTCTTAAATACCTCCGGATATGGGGTTGCCCAGCACATGTGTTGGTGGGAGACACAAGTATGGTGGAGCCTGTTAGTGTAGGTGTGCTCCCAAGAGGGGGGGTGAATTGGACTTTAAAAATTTATTTGAATAAAAAATGTTTAAGTCCAAGTTGTGCAAAGATAAGCAAAGTAATGAAATGAAAAGAGCAAGAGTTGAGAAGACAACACCGGGGTTTATAAGGTTCGGCCCCCTTGGCCTACTCCTTGCCTCTAGCAACGTGCTAAGAGGATTCTACTACCATCTCTCCTTCGAATAGGCGGAGAAGCCTCTCTTGAGAATCACCTTTCTCAAGTGTAAGAATTCAAACCGAATTCTTTAAGTATAAGGCGTAGTTGAATCATATTGCGTACAATGTTCTTGGCTCAAAGGTAGCCGGATAAGTACAGAAATATAGCTCACAAATACACTCAAAGAATGTAGAAATTAAAGCTCAATGAGTAAAATCAATTTGAAACTCTCAAGATATCAGTCTTTAGGGTTTGGAAGAATTGAACTCTTGTTCTTGCGTTGGATCACTTGTATTTTGAGTAGATGTCTTCTATAATCTTCAAAAATGACTCCTTATAAAGATATTCAAATGTTTGTGACTGTTGGTGCCCAATATGGAATGATTTTGCTCCAAAATTAGCCGTTGCGAATCTTCAATTTAAATTTCCCGACGGTTTCTGACGAAATTTCCTTGGAACTGACGAAATTTTTGCCTGAAGAACCACTTCGGTCGACTGACCCTGGACCTCGGTCGACCGACCTCCTGTATAAGCTTTTTCTTCCTTCTTTCTTTCTGACGAAATATCTTCAAAAATGACGAAAGATTGATCTTGGAATTGACGAAATTTTTCTGAAATTGAGGAAATATTTTTGCCACTGTGAAGAGAGAATCATCTCGGTACTTTTCTGATGAATTGACTCCTCGAATTGACGAAATTTCTTCATGATGCTCAGTACAGCACTTCGGTTGACTGACATTGACCTCGGTCGACCGATGTCTCTATTATTGCCTTGATTTTCTTTCTTTCTTGCTATTCCCCTCAAGCCTTGAAAATGAGCCTTCATTTCTTTGATCCATTGTCCATCTTGCTATGTATTTCAAACCCTGAAAATTAATCTCAATACACAATAAAATCCATATTGATTTGTTACCATCAAAACGGATGGTTAAGCCTTGTTAGGCCAATACTCACATCGCCGAAACCGTCCGGACATGCCAACACCATCCGAACTCCAGTCGCCATT
The DNA here is from genome assembly GCA_035668455.1 of Sarracenia alabamensis. Classification (NCBI taxonomy): domain Eukaryota; kingdom Viridiplantae; phylum Streptophyta; class Magnoliopsida; order Ericales; family Sarraceniaceae; genus Sarracenia; species Sarracenia alabamensis. Next base: position 2,028 of record JAULLH010004344.1, read on the forward strand.
TCCGTCCGGACTAACCAAATCCATTCAGACTCACCGCGCCATCAACTCTTAATCCTAGAACGACTTGCACTTTCTGAAATCTATAAATAAGACCCAACCCACCTCATTTCTGTCATCTAGGTCCTCAGAGCACAACTTCTCTTCTTCTCTCTAATTACTCATATACCCCTATTGGGCCAGTACCGGAAGGTCCGAGCCTGGACGAGGAGCTGCCGATGCTAGTCGACAACTAGTCGAAGATGGTTTCTACCGCGACCATGCATGGGTAGGTTCCTTTTCTTTCCCGGGTTCAGATGAAGGCCGAGTTTGGTAATTTAGGAGTAATTTATTTCATTATTTAGTTTCAGCATTTTGTAATGGATTCCTTATGCAACAACTATAATCCGTGACATATTTCATCGTTTGATAATTCATATTTCTCTAATTTAATTAATATTCCATTTAATCTTTCTATGATTGTATTAAAGGAGTGTTGCATAACTGTGCTTATTGTTATTCGAGGATTAAATATGAGATATTTATGTCATGGATATGACGAGTCGTACTCTGGATGAGCCATGCTATAATTCGGGATAGGGTATGCCTTATTTAATATTCGGGGATTTTAATTGTTCATATGCAATATTTTATGCCATTGATGAGATGGGTTATGCTCCGGATAGGCCGTGCCAATATCTTAGATAAGATATGCCATATTTACATGTAAATCTCTCTTTCTTGAATTCTATACCGGTCATGTCACAGTAGAATTTGAATCTGTTAATGGCTAAATAACATAAGAAGTTAATTGAAACTAGAAAACCAAACGATGCTGAATTCTAACCTAAGGTAGACTCTTTCTCATTATCTTTAATCTTATATGTTATTTTAATTAGATGTAGAAGTAGATAATTATTTAGACTTTTTAAAAGGTAAAAATTTAAAATCCTTTTTTAATATTTTAGAATTGGATAAAAACTAGGATATTTTGACTACCTACCTATTTTCCTCGTGGGAACGATCCAGACTCATTACTAACTACTTATTAGTATGGATTTTGGTATAAACTCTGAGTGGGATGACACGCTTCACTAGTTTTTGGCGGCCGTTGCCGAGGAAAATACTGCAAAACCATCATTTTATCCTATTATTCAATTTAAAAATATTTTCTTTTTCTTTTTGCTCTCTGGTTTTCATATTTTTGGCTTTTCTTTTGCAAAATAGAAAATTGTATAAAAATCATATCACAGCTTTCCATTTGGACCCTTCTTTTTCTGTTCGGACTCTCCCTTTCATTGGTCCGTCCGGACTCTCTGTTTTTCGTCCGGACTTAAGGACCTCAATAGTCCCTTTTGACTTGTTTTTCTGGAATCAATTAGTATATGCTTGGTCGCCACTCACTGCACAGTGACTTAATACCAATTGACCGAGAAATTGAACGCATCTGTAGACTCAATCGAGCACTCACAAGAACACCCCCCTTTCCCTCGATCTCCGGCATCATTACACTCACACATCATGGCCGAAAATCGCAATGCTATTGTTACTGGAAGCCAGCAAAATGAACAAGCTGAACAAGAAGATCCACAACGCAAGGCCTTAATGGAATATTACATTCCAAAGACGTACGACTCAGCCACCTGCATAGAACCCACGACACCTGGGACGACAACTATGAAATAAGACCAAACTTATTGTAATTACTGCCCCTATTTCACGGACTAAATAGTGAGGACTCAAACAAGCATATTGATAAATTCTTGGAAATATGCACAACCATAAGAATTAATAGCCTACCTGACGAGGAAAACACCTAAATTTGTCTCCATTTCTCTCCGAGACACGGCCATACATTGGCTCAAGTCCATGGAGCCCTATACTATAACAACTTAGGCTAAACATCAACAAGACTTCCTCCATAAGTTCTTCCTCATTGACAAGACAAATCAGATTTGTAATGACCCGGACCTAGATTGCATGTGTGACGCCATTAGCCACACTTTGGGTAGATTTGGACTGGGCGATCATGGACAGTTTCAGGTTTTAAGCTTTAATTTAAAACGGCGTTCGTTCGCTTTTCTGAGAAACCGGTTAAAATTTTTCAAAGAATTAAAGTTTATTGACAATTCGGGGTCCGATGAACATGCCGTTTGTTTTTTTAGCTTCGGTATATTTTTTTAAGTGTTGGGTTATGTTTTAGAAAGTCCGGGGTAGGAACGGGTCTCCGTTTTTAAGTTTCAGGTTGATGCGTAACTGCGGGCGGGTGAGGAGAGATCGACATACCTTCACTATTTCAGGAATAACTTTTGGTGCAAGATAAATCACGATGTGAGGCTTATACCATTGGAAAGAAGACTTTTGGAGCTTCGATTTGCATATAAAAGTTACCCCGTTTCGAGTTCAGATTACAAAGTTATGCTTGTTTGAAGTTTCTAGTTTTGACTACTGGCATAAGCACATTGGACTCGCCATGGAAGCGCGCTCGAACGCGTTATATCAGTCAAGATTTTATAAAGTTAAGGGTTTCTTGCTTTTTTAGTATTTTCTTCAAACCCTTTCCTCCACCTTCTCTCTAGAATGATGGAGACTGATCTAGGGCTTGATCTTGCAGCTTTTGGGGAGCTTTTTCTTGGATTCGGATACCGCGCGGTTGCTTGGGAGATCGAGTGCTACGCGTTCACCGAGCCAGAATTTGGATTCAACGATTTCGACAGGCAACTTTTTGGTATATTCTTGTTTGGATCATCTTAGGAGGTAGGTGACGACCTACTCTTGAACTTTTCATTCTACGTTTAAGGGTAATTTCAAGTTTTTGTGCTTAGATATCCAAAAAGTAAGATTTTGTAGCTTATTTTGTATTTTTCGAGGTCCGAGCCTAATGTTTGTCGAAATATTTTTTCTTTTCCTTGCTTATGTGTGTGATTACAAGCTTTTTATCCTATTAGATTCAAGATTTTGCTTCGTATGCTTAGATTTGGTTATTTGTGAGATTTTACAATTTTGTGCGTTTTTCTGGCTTAAAATTTACGGAATGCAAATAAAGTTTGTTTTTTGTTATCGTTTTTAGATTTTTGATTTAATTGTATTTCTAAAATTTTAATTGCATGTGTTATGCTCAAATCATGTACAATGTGGTATTTTCAGATATTACGCTTTTTCAGGTATAATTTCAGGATTTCTGGAATTTTGTTAGTTTTCTTAGAACTATATTGAGATTGTCACCTATTGTAGTTTTTGGATTTTGAAACGGTTGGCTGAGGCAAGATTCATGTGTAAATTGGGTAAATTGGGTGATTTCCATGAGTTAGTGACATTTGGGTTACATGAGTTTGTAAGTGTTTGCTTGGGAGTTGATTCGCCTTTTTAATGTTAATGTTTAGGCTGATGATTTGAAAGGTTCATATTTGGAATAGAATTTCATGTTTGAGATGTTGAGGCCGAGTTCATGCTTTATTTTGGTTGAGGTGTGTTTGGTTGTGATATGATCTTGTGGTTGAGTATGTGATTAGGATGGTTGTAGTTATGCTCAATGAGAGATGAGATTTTAGTTGTAATGGTTGTGATGGTTTATGAGCTTTTGAGGTGCATATCCTTAAGTTAGATATAGTGGATATGGATGGATGATTCAGTATTGTTTATGATATCCTTATCTTATTAAAATTTTTTATTTTCCTTGCTCTAATATGTGATAGTGTAAAAGTTGATTTTAACCTTGTTATATGGCTTAGCTTTGATGTCGAGTTGTGTGGTTCAATATATCACTTGTTTATAATTGTAGATTATTGATGATATTTGGAAACTGTGAGTTATGTGACTGGATGCTATACCATTGGTTTCGGACCATGTAAGTGCCTTGAGTATGATGTTGATGATGATTGGCTTATATGTTGTTTGGCCTTGTGTGCCGGATTGATTGATGAGATTAGGCAACGGTAAGCTCTGAGATTGTGATGTGAATGTTGATGAGATTGGGCAATGGTAAGCTCGTGATTGTGTTGTAGATGCAAGTGACATTGGGCACCGGTACACCCAAGTTACATGACTTGTTTTTGTTTGGTTTATTTCAATCTCATGCGTGTATCTCCATAAACGCGATTCTGTTCCTATTCTTATTTGATAGGGGGCAGATACTGATGTTATATGGATATATGCTATGTGATTGACCTTTTCTTGCTTTTTATATATGTATGTGAAACATAAGTAATATTTGGTGGTGTGAGCTTCAAATGTGTATAAGCCATGGTGTGGGACATGGCTTGTACGTCATTTGTGGTGCAGACCTACCTGGAGTGTTGGCGTGAGCATCAAAGGTGTCTGAGCCATGGCATGGGACATGGCTTATATGTCTTTTGGGGTGCACACCTTCCTGGAGTGTTACATGACATTTTCTCGATCTTCTTCTGTCTTAGGCATGTATTGGCAAAGTACAATGACTGTTCATGTGCTTGTTTGCTTGGGGAGCAGTCAGGACTATTATGCATCATATGTGTCGCGAGGTGGGAGGGAGGTCAATGCGAGGTGTGACATTTATAAGTTATGGTATGGGACATAGCCTATATTCGTCATGAGAGATAAACTATTTTCGCGTATTCTTATTTTATCTTGTTGTTTCTTGTATATCTATGTGCTAATATCTTTTTATCTTGCTTTGTGACATATGTATCAACTACTTTCCTTCAACTATGATATGGGATAACCTACTTTTTGTTGTAGTTAAACATTATTTGCATAATCGCATGTCATCCTTATAAAGCATGTCTAGTTCACTAGTAGTTTGTTTCCTACGAGCCAGTGTGGCTCACGTTGTCTCTGACAACGCATGTGATCGCAGCAGGGACGTAGCGGAATGAGTATTAGAGTTTACGGAAGATCTTTTTCTTTTGCTATTAGATTTTGTAGCCATGTTAAGGCTTAGGCTATTCGTACCTTTGTTTAGTGCTTGGCTTTTCTTATATATGTTCTAATGCTTGTTTTGCAGGTCTCTTGCTTTAGTTTTATAGTTTTGGTTTAAGTTTGTATCGCTTATCCTTTCGGCCTTGTAAACCTCGTTTATGTATTTATTAGTTTCTTGCATTCATTTATTTTTTGTTGTGAGGCCGATATGCCGGGAGGGGTTTTGGGTTTCGCTTGTGTTGGTTTTAGTGCCCGGTGAGTATGTATGTGAGTGAGTTTTCCTTTTCGGCCTTAAAGACAAAATATAAGATTTTTGAGTTTTGGAACTCAACCTTAGTAAAAACTCTTCGGAGGTGTCACGCGGGATGCGCGCTCAAGTGGGGTCCCCTGTTTCTATTTTTTTCTTTTTTTAAAATGTTTCATTTTTATTTAAACATTGGGATTTTATTTGCTAGTTTTCGAGTCATTTTTCACGCATAAAATTATTAGTATTTTCTATATAAAATGGTCTCGATTGCTAAGGCTTGTTTGTGTTTCAAATGGCTTAAAACTTAAAAGTTTTCTGATGTTTTTAATTGGTATATTTTCGGTTTTGGCTTTGTTTAGGTTTTCAGTTTGGGTTTAGGGGTTAGATTCTAGTTAACGCGGGTAGGGATGTTACAAGATTCGCCACGCTATAACGTGTTTTACACAATTAGAGTGCGAATCATTGCACGAGACATGGGAAAGACTTAAGTAGCTGATAAGGAGCTGTCCATATCACCAAGTCCCGAAATGGCAGCAAGTTCAAAAATTTTATGAAGGTCTGCTACCATAATATCGTCAGTATGTCGACGTCTCGTGCAGTGGTGCTTTTATACTTAACAATGAGTCAGACGCATAGACACATCTGGAAATGTTGAATGAAAGCGCACAACACCAAGCATCCGTCTCAGAAGACAACAGGACTTTTTAAGGTCACTCACAATTATGATCTTTCAAACCAAGTAAAGACTCTCACGGAAAAGCTTGATAAGTAGTTAAAAACCAGCCTACACGTAACACCACCTCCACCAAACATGTAAGATGTCTGCGCCTTGTGTGCAAGCCCCGCACACTTTGTCACTGAGTGTCCTGCCGCTGAACAATTCCTTGATTTCGTCCAAGAAGAAGTTAACGCTACTCAAGGATTTGCCCGGCTAGGTAACTACCCATATTCCAACACCTACAACCCTGGCTGGAGAAACCATCCCAACATTGGATGGAGGCATCAAAAGCCGATAGCTGGACCTCCACAAACTCAGGCACCTAGTCCCGCATATAACTCCAACAACCAACAGACCTACCATGCCCCACAAAAGCAAGCACCTATCCCAACACCTCACGCACCGGGCTTTAACGAGGCTATGCTAAAAGCCCTGAAAGACTTATAAGTGAAGACCCAACTTTAGAGTTCTCACTCTCAATCCATTGCCAAGTTAGAAACACAAGTAGGACAGATAGCAGTCGCGCTTAACCGCTGAGAGGACGGAAAATTGCTGAGTCAACTAGTGGCAAACCCAAAAGGCTAGTACATAATCGACAGCAACCCTAGCAGTAATGATATATATAACGAGCAAGCAAAGGTTGTCATGATCCTGCGAAGCGGAGAAGAGCTAGAATCCTGGCCAATACCAAGCAAAACTCAGCCAACACCTATCCCTACAATAGTCATGGAGTTTGATGACCCCAGCAAATCCCAAACTATAACCATCGAGCAAGAACCCGTTGTTGTACCACCACCAAAAGATCCATTTGAGGAAGCCCTTATGGCCCCTCCAGTTATCCCGAAAGAACCTAAGGCACCATTCCCTTCGTGCCTAGAACTACAAGCACCTCTGCACAAGAAAGGAGCAACAATGACCAACAAGCCTGATTCAGTCAAGCAAGTTAAAATCAACCTACCCCTTCTTGATGCTATCCAACAAATACCGTCTTACCTAAAGTTCTTAAAAGACTTATGCACCCAAAAAAGATAGCTGAGTGTCCCCAAGAAAGTACTACACACCGAGCACGTTATCTCAGTCCTAAGATATGATTTAGTCCTAAAGTTGAATGACCTAGGGATCCCAACTATCTCATGTGTGATTGGCGATCACCAGATCGACCGGGCACTCCTACACTTAGGAGCTAGCATAAACCTCCTCCCATATTCAATCTATGAATAGTTCGGTCTTGGAGAACTGAAACCAATCTCTATCACCCTTCAATTGGCATATAGGTCAGTAAAGGTTCCCCGAGGCATAATTGAGGATGTACTTCTCAAAGTTGACAAGTTTCTATTTCATGTCGACTTTCTAGTACTAGACACCGAACCAAACACAAACTCAAAAAGATGAACGCCTGTCATTCTTGGATGCCCCTCTCTGGCCATAACTAGTGCATGAATCAACTACAGAACGGGGGTAATAGACGTTTCTTTTAGCAATATAGAGCTTTAGCTTAATGAGTTCCATGCCTCGCACCATCCAGTACTAGAATTCGATTGCTTTGCAATCGACCACATCGAGGATGCAACACAATAAGCCTTACTTGCCATCTTTTCAGACGACCCCCTAGAACCCTGTTTGGCTTACTTTGGGGAGGACTTTCTAGAACTTAACCCAACCATCGACAAATCCAATGCCGAACTTGAAACAGAAGATTATATAGACACGTCTCCATAAGTGTCTCGATTTGAAGAACTACCCCCACTCTCATCCATGCCCGCCATATCATCCCTAGAAGCCCCACTAGCACTTGAGTTGAAACCTCTGCTGAGCTCGCTCAAGTACATCTTTTAAGGTCCCAATAGTACCCTGCCAGTCATAACTGCTTCCAATTTAATGCCTACCCAAGAAGAGCAATTGACTGTAGTTCTCAAACCCCACGAGGGAGCCATAGGATGGACGTTAACAGATTTGAAAGGAATTGACCCCTTCGTTTGCATGCATCTCATCCACTGTGAAGAGGATGCTAAGCCTACACGAGAAACGCAACGGAGACTGAACGTCAACATGAAGGAAGTTGTAAAGCAGGAGGTAGTAAAACTATTAGATGTATGTATTATCTATCTAATCTTAGATAGCAAGTGGGTGAGCCCATCACATGTTGTACCTAAGAAATCCGGGCTCACCGTAGTATTAAATGATATAAGAGAATCTGTACCAACATGCACAACAACTGGATGGCGAGTCTGCATTGACTACAGGAAGCTAAACGCCATGACAAGAAAGGATCATTTTGCTCTACCATTCATTGACCAAATCCTATAGCGTTTGGATGGGCAGAGCTATTACTACTTCTTGGATGGCTACTTCGGCTACAATCAGGTACCTGTCTACCCCAAGGATCAAGAGAAGATAACTTTCTCCTGCCCCTTTGGCACATTCGCCTACAGGCGTATGCCTTTCGGGTTGTGTAATGCACCTGCCACCTTCCAATGGTGTATGTTGTCCATCTTCTCAGACATGGTTAAAAAATTCCTTGAAGTATTCATGGATGACTTCTTCGTGTTTGGTCTCTCGTTCAAAAACTATCTCACAAATCTGACTTTAGTACTTAAACGTTGCCAAGAGACAAACCTGGTTCTTAGCTAGGAGAAGAGTCACTTCATGGTCCAACGAGGGATCGTGTTAGGTCACATAGTCTTCAAAAGAGGTATAGAAGTAGATAAAGCCAAAGTAGACCTAATCGCCAAATCGCCACCACCAACCACAGTAAGACAAATTCGCTCATTCCTAGGACACGCTGGATTTTATCGCAGATTCATCAAAGATTTCTCCTAAATATCAAAGCCCCTCTGTGATCTTATTGCTAAGGAGGCAACATTTGACTTTGATGAAATGTGTATACCTGCCTTCGAACATATAAGAGATGCTCTATCCTCAGCTCCCATCAAGCAGTCATCGAATTGGGTTATACCATTCGAAATAATGCGTAACAACTCTAATTACGTTGTGGGAGTTGTACTTGGATAAAGTGAGAATAAAGTCCCTCAGGCTATCTACGATGCTCGTAAAACTCTAAACGATGCACATCTGAATTATATAACAATTGAAAAGGAGCTACTGACAGTAGCATTTACGTTAGGCAAATTCAGATCATAGCTACTAGGATCAAAGGTGATTGCTTACCCTGATCATTCTGCCCTTAGGATCTACTGGCCAAGAAAGACACTAAACCCCGTTTGATTCGCTGGATCCTACTCCTTCAAGAATTTGATTTCGGGATCCGTGATAAGAAGGGCACCAAGAATTCTATAGCTGATCATCTCTCCCGACTCTTAGTACAGTCCACCAATGAGCACGTAGCCCTGCGAGACTCGTTCCCTGGCGAGCAACATTTCTCGGTCACTACCATTCAACCGCATAGGTATGCAAGTGTCATAAACTAACTGGCGGTGGCTCGCATCTTAAAAGATTGGTCCAAACAACAAAATGATCGAATTTTCTCACAAGTGAAATATTACTTTTGGGAAGAACCGAAGCTTTTTAAATACTCTGTAGTCCAAGATATACGACGATGCGTCCCCAAAAATGAGCTAGATAGCATTCTCAGATTTTGTCACTCACTAGGATGTGGTGGACACTTTAGTGGCAAGAAAATTACGGCCAATGTTCTGCAAAGTGGATTCTACTGGTCTACGCTCTTTAAAGATGCCCATGACTCCTGCAAATGCTGTCTGCGCTACCAGCAGCTACAAACAATGAATTCCAAAGACATGATGCCTCTAAACCCAATATTAATTGTTGAAATTTTCAATGTTTGGGGTATCGAATTTATGGGACCATTTCCACCATCATTTGGTTGTGAATACATCCTCGTAGCAGTTGACTACATATCCAAATGGGTCAAAGTTCCAAACAACAAATCGAACAATGATAAAGTTGTGATTAAATTCCTACAAGGAATATTTTTCCTGATTTATTTTTTTTAGATAAATCATCAGCGACGGCAGTACACATTTCTTGAACAAATACTTCTAATCCCTACTCCGAGGATACTCGATTCAACATAGGGTAGCCACTCCATACAATCCTCAAACTAGTGGCTAAGTTGAAGTATCTAATAGGCAAATAATGAATATTCTAATGAAAATTGTCCGCCCCGAAAAAAAATATTGGTCCGAAAGGCTGGATGACGGCCTTTGGGCATATAGAACTTCTTACAAGACTCCAATTGAAATGCCCCCATATCGCTTAGTCTTTGGAATGCCCTCCCATCTACAAATGGAACTAGAACATCAAGCATATTGGGCAATCAAAACATTCACCTTCAATATGCCAAATACCAGTGACCATCACCGATTGCAACTTAGTGAACTCGAGAAACTTCGTAACAAAGCATACAATAATTCAAGAATATACAAAGCACGAATGAAAGCATTTCACGATAAACATATCCATAGGAAAACATTACTGCCTAATCAAAAAGTCTGGTTGTTAAATACCATGTTATGATTGTTCCCAAGCAAACTGCAATCCAGATGGGAAGGCCCAAATGTGGTAACACGTGTCTACCCGCATGGTGACTGCCAGCTGCTCAATCCCCAAAAGGGTAATTTCAGGCTGAAGACGTTAAACTTAGCCCTATCTGGGATAGAACCCAGAGGTAATATCATAAACAAAGGATACTCCACAATGAGGACATTGCTATGTTCAAGTTGGGGGGAGTGACGGAAGTAAAATCTCGAAGAAATTTTCAAATTTTTTCTGTCCGAAGACGATAAACTACTCTCTTAACCTGAGTTATCGTCTTCACACACTAAGGAAAAATGGATAGTGTGCTGAGTTCTAACCAGCTGTAACCGTGATAAGGTAGAAGTTTCTATGCCTTGAAACATAAAGCGAAGAGATAAGGACTTTGTAGGTGTTGCCTCAAAGAAAGTTGTCGCGGGCTAGTACACCACTGCAACACACGTTTTAAAGTGTATTACTATTCTAGAGGCAAACATATGTCGAAGGTGGTCAAGAGAGAGATGAGTAAGCCTACTTGATGGGTTGAGCCTCCTCTCCATGACCTCGCTGACACATCCAACCGTAATGCCACGAGCTACTGGTGTAATCAAGCCCATGATCGGGTTGAAGATGTACTACAAGGAATCCAACTCCTGGGACTCTAAGTATAAAAGACTCTGCTTCTATCATGTTTAAGTAACATGATCATCAGTTTGGAGATGTTTGGTGTCCACAAAAAGATCGTCTGTTCTGGCAGTTCCTTTGCGCCTACCGAGTCTTAGAAGCTGCTCATATTATGAGTCCTATCCAAAATCTTATAAAAATACTAACGCAAAGGTTAGTATATTTTTACACACAAAAAAGAGAGGACTGTGCGGATGGTAAAACCCTAGCATCCCGACGGTATAGAATCCCAACGGTCAACAAACGAATCTCTCGTATAGTCCGACCAAACGTCACCCGTCCGGACTCCCCATCAATCCCGTCCCACCGGAATACCGGAGGACGTAGTACATAACCGCCACCTAGTACTACCTTCTGAACTCTACACTACCATTCGGACGGAATTTCAAACGACGTTTACATTTTTGACGCACCATTATGGCGTCGGTGCCTCGAAAAGGCGTGAGGGCTCAACCATCGAAGAATGTTCGAACGGTGCATTACCGTTCAGACTGTACATACATCATCCTGACCCCCATCGGGACTGTGTCGACACATCCTGACCACAGTCATAACTCTCATCTAGAGTCTGCATGGGAGTCCAGACTCTTACCCCTTTGGAAACTCGAAAACCTTATGGAGTTAAACCGTCCGGACTATGTCCCCTTGAGTCCGGATGCCACGCCTAAAATCTATAAAAACTACAAGCCATCACCCTTTCATTCCCACCATTCAATCTCTTTCTCTCTCTCCCTCTCTTTCTCCATCTTCTCTCTAAACACCCATCCCGAGCTATCCTAAACTTGAAACACCGCCATAATGACGCCACAACACGCCGAGGCAACCTGACTAGCCTGAGCCACTCAATGCAAAGGCCGCTATCGGCCAAAGCTCTGGGATCACACCATAGTCACCAACCCACCACACCCTCACCACAACAATCCCCCATATACCATCGCCCACCCCTTATTGTCCCCAACCTACACCTCTTAGACATATCAACGACCTACCCCTTCTTTTAATCCACCCCTGCCCTAACCTTAACTACTACCACATAGTCCTACCTTTCCCTTTCACGCACCTCCATAATCCACCTGACCCACGTACAGCCAAATACAACCCCACCTAACCCAGCCACGACCACCCATTTCCGTCACCAAAACATAAACCTCCGGCTCTTGTCGCCATTTTTGTTTTTGTTTTCCTTTTTATGAATTATTCTTTTTTTTCTTATTTTGTTCTTTCCTACTTGGGGAAGATTTGCTAGTTGTAATCCCACAGGCCATTGGCCACTTTTTGCGATGTATCTGCGAAATGTCAAATATTAATAAAAATTTCAGCAGTATTATATTTTTAATTATCTATTTAATTTAGTTATCCATTTAAATATTTTGTGTCTTCTAACATTTGAATAATATGGAGTTAAATTGTGCATTTTCAGATAATATTCTACATTTTCATGCTGTCGTTCTCTGGTATAATCTTCTAATCTCTTAACTTTTTAATTATCATTTGTCCAATGAGAACATTGGAGATTTTAAGTTAGGGGGTAGAATTTTTTTTTTTTTTTTGGGTATGGTAGGCCGTAGAATTAGGCCACTTAATATTTGTATTTTGTAGATAAATTAAAAATTATGGGTAATTGCATGTATGTTTGACAAAGTTACAAATAAAATTGTAAGTTAAATATTTTTTACGAGAAAAACATGAATTTATTTTTAACTTGCAAAAATTTGAATGATAATAATAAAAATTGAATCACCTGTTATTATTTTGTACACCCGACTAATTTGATACTTGCATGCTAATGAAGATTGAAACGCAAGAATAGTTAAAAATACAGAAATAGTGGAGACTTAACCCTTAAAGTGAGATGTCGAGACTTAACCTTTATTTTGAGGGAATAATTACATTTACTCGAGAATTATATTTTTGTCTTCAACCACATTCGTTGAGAATCTCATTACTCTTCATTTTGACTGAAAATTTGGGAATACGCATTACAATTAAGCTTATGAAAAATTGTGTTAGATTTTGGGAAAGGATATTAGGTCATCTTTGACCTTTTGAGCATGTTCATTTCTTTGTTATAAACATCGCCCTAGGTCCTCATTTTGAGCCTTATAACATAAAATGTAGGCTTTCAAAAGGCGCTTATTTGAATTTCTGGTAATTGAAAAAGATATCGGACCAATACAAGGAAAAAATGGAAAGCAAAGGACTTTGTTACAAAATTTTCCGCAGCAATAACAAAAGACTCATATTTATGCGGCCATGTTATTCAAGAAAGTAAAGTAAAGAACAAGATCAAAAATGCAGTAAACACTAATGATGAAAGTGAGTACAAAAAGTTCTAATGATACTATGATACAGTGATGACGTGGTAATAACGTCTCACTACAATTTTTGGCTTCAGTACTTAGCACAGTGATGATTATGCCACACTGCGGCTCCTGGTTCGACGTATTCAGCACTCGATATCTTTTTGTTTATCCTTTATTCAGATAGTGCTATATACTTGACCCGAGTCTATAAAAAGTAGCCTATTTAACGTTACAACCTAAAATGAAGTCTAGTTGATCCCAG
>JAULLH010004345.1:0-10195 GCA_035668455.1 Sarracenia alabamensis
CTACTTTTCGTCATAACTCCTATGTACCTGTCTTAACTACAAAAACACTATAAAAACACATATTATATAATAAAAAGTGACTAACTTAGTGTAAATTAACGGGTCTAAATCGTCACTTTTGAGTGCCGATCAGGAGCCTATTCACCGTGCTCCTAATCTGTAGAGTCTCAATGCTGGGTGGTTCCTGGTCCACTCTTAACCGTTTGACGTGCTTCTTGCGCGCTGAGTTTGTGGTTCCCCCTCCAGCGTCGCCCCCGGTGATCACACCGATTAAGAGGTTCTGGTCCTCTCTTCCTCGTTCCCCTCCTTCCGACTGGATGATCTCGCGGTCAGCCTCCCAGAGAGCTTGGCCTTCCGGTCTGTTGTCGTTCCTTCTCGGTCTTTCTGCCAAAAACTGGTCAAGCTTTCCTTCTTTGATCAATCTCTCTACTTCCCTCTTGAGGTCAAAGCAATTTTCGGTGTCGTGATCGTGGTCTTGGTGGAACTCGCAGTATTTGCTCTTTGACCGCTTTTGCGGATTACTCTTCAGCTTCCCCGGCCACCTGACTGCGGGATCCCTCTGAATGTGTATGAGCACGTGCACCAGAGGGGCGTTGAGAGGTTTGAAGCGATCTGGCCGCTCTCTTCTTCACGTGGACTGGTCTGCTCTCCTCCAATGTTCTCTGTCGGTCAATCTTCCCGATGGTCTGCTGTTATCTGAGTCTCGTTGTCTCTTATCCTGCCTATGGCCTTCCTCGACTGCCCTTGGCCGCCTCACGTGAAAAGTGTCATCAACGTCCATATGTTTCCTCGCCCTCAGCATCAGCTCCGTCATATCTGCTGCGGGGATTCTATGAAAGAAGCCAAAAAACGGGAGGTAGCCAAGCCAGCGATGAAAGCGACCATGACTACCTTCTCTTCATCCCCTTCTACTAGGAGTGCCTGTCGATTGAAGCGGGTCACGTACTCCCGCAGGGGTTCCCCTTTCTGCTGTTTCACATGGAGGAGAGAGGCTGCTGACTTCCGGTGCCTCTGCCCTCCAACAAAGTGGATGACAAACATCTTACTGAGCTGCTCGAAAGACCCGATGGATTCGGGCCTCGCCTTCGAGAACCACATCCTGGCGGCTCCCTTCAGAGTGGTGGGAAAAGCGCGGCACATCACTTCCTCTGGGATCTGATGGAGATGCATTAGGGAACTGTAGGTGTCTAGGTAGTCCATCGGGTCGGATTCACCATCGAATTGTTCCATGTGCGGCATTTTGAATTTGGGAGGCATGGGGGCCTCCATGATAGTAGGGGTAAATTTCGGGGTCTGCCCTGGCTTACCCCAGGCTCTCGGTCCTGCCAGTGGTCCTCCGACGGCAGCCTGCTGGTCCATGCAGGCCTGGTCTTCTGCTGGCGGCCGGGCAGCGGGCCGGGCTACCGGGTGCTCTGGTCTTTGATTTGGCTGCTGGACCACCACGCTGTCTCACGGCGGCGCTTGACTCCCCACTTCCTCGTCTCTCTCGTGTGCTTCCCTTGGCAAAGAGACTTCTCGTCTTACGTTTTCCGGCGGAGGTCCATCCGGCACCACGCAGGAATTAGCCACTTCTTCCCGATGGCTGGGGGTGGTGTGATTGTTATTTTCACTGCGGGATGGGACTCGGGACTCCGCCTGTCCGCGGAGTTGTTGAAACATTTCTCGGTTCATCTCCACCATCTGCTGATTCTGCTGAATGAGCTGCTGGTTCTGCTGCACCAAGTGGAGTATCCCCTCGGCGAGTTGATCCTGAGGGGGTGCTGCAGGGTTTGCCGGTGGTGGTGGATTTCCTCTAGGTGGGCGACTGGGGCCATCCTCTCCCGCCATGGACCTGGTACGGGCCATTCCTTCAGATTCGCTGCTAACACAAAATGAATAAATAACGTTCCCATAGACGGCGCCAAATGTTAGCGTCAGAATCTGCACGGGTCCGCTCCAGAGGTCACGGGTCTGCAAAAAAGGGTAAATCATGTTAGAAAGGGGGCCGAAAGGGGTTTCCGGCGTACCCTGTCCGACGATCAAGTCAGTCCGTAGACAAGGCAAGTACAGTCTAGTTAAAAGAAAGAAAGGAAAGAGACGGCTGCTAGGGTTAGATTAGGGCGTACCTTTCATCTTTAGCACTCGTGTTGTATATATACTGATCGTCGGCTTAGGGGAGCACGCGGCCTTCAGGCGCGTACTTGCTGTGTGTAGATTCTATTTTCCATCATCTGATTAGGAAGGATCGGGATCCCGTATAACTGATTGAAGATAATGCGAGTTTAGCTTGATCTCCCTCCGAGATTCTTGGGAGGTTCGTTTTCCTTTGTCAGTCGTGGGTCCCATGCAGGCTAAACCGTTGAAGTCGTCTGGCCACTAGTCGGGAGAGACGGGGCTGGCCGCTGCCCACTCAAGGCAGGTTGCTAATCTGGGACTGGTGGCTGCGCCCAGTCCTCTAGGCCCCCGCCCTCTGGGAGGCCATGGGTCGGGAATGACGCATCGGTCCTCTGTCCTGGTAGCGTGAACCTACTCGGATCTAGGCTATCTGGGCTGGACCGAATCGGAGCTAGGCCCTTCTGCTGTGGGCCTGGGCTGATTTCGTAGTTGCAAGCCCAGGGCGTTTTGCTTGTACCCATCAGATTCTAACCTGAGGTAGATCTTTTCTCTTTATCTTTACATTTATCTGTTAGTTTAAAATTAGAAATAGAAGTAATTTATTATCCAAACCATTTTTCACATAAAAATGCAAAATCCATTTTATTATTTTGATTATTTTTGAATTGAATAAAAACTGGGATATTTTGACGGAATACCTAAATTCCTCGTGGGATCGATCCAGACACTCCACTAATTACCTGTTAGTGTGGATTTTGGTATAAACTAGTAGTAGGGACGACACAGCTACCACCCCGCATTACGAGGAAACCCCTCCTTTGGACTCACGATAGGTGGTATCTCTTCCCGTGTATTATGTATGTTTTCGGGTTGTACCAAATTTCCATTCCTGACCTCTTCTAGAACAATTTTTAACTGGAATTTGTGGTTTATCACATAATCCTCTTTCAAGAATCTTGCATTCGTGCAAATGAA
The DNA here is from genome assembly GCA_035668455.1 of Sarracenia alabamensis. Classification (NCBI taxonomy): domain Eukaryota; kingdom Viridiplantae; phylum Streptophyta; class Magnoliopsida; order Ericales; family Sarraceniaceae; genus Sarracenia; species Sarracenia alabamensis. The sequence continues at coordinate 3,070 of JAULLH010004345.1, forward strand.
TACCCTATGACTCTTATGATTATAAAATAAGGCACCTTTCGTTCCTTTGGGGTATTCTATAAAGAAATAGACATCTATCTTTGGTTCCAACATACTTGTATCTTCCACCAACACATGAGCTGAGCATCCCCATATTCGGAAATGTTTAAGACTGGGCTTATGCCTAGTCCACAATTCCGATGGGGTACCAGGAACTGCGTTAGTAGGTACTAAAGTCAGAATATATGCCACATATTCTAATGTGAAACCCCAAAATGAATGCGGTAAATTCGAATAACTCATCGTGGACCTTACCATTTCCTTAAGGTATCTATTCCTCCTTTCTACTACACCATTCTGCTGAGACATTCCTGGTGCAGATAACTAGGATGTAATCCTATGTTTTTTTGGATAAGGATGTAATCCTATGTTTTGATAAGTAGTCCCTGAACATGTCATGTCCTGACCTTTTTATAATATTCAGAACTCATCTCGTAATCAAGTGAACCGTAATTATATCGGAACACATCCAAACCGAAAGCGATTTTAGATTAAACTTATTCTATTTTCTGTCATAGAAACCTAAATTTTCACTATCTTAAAACCTTGATTTTTAAAAGCTCTCTTTGAAAATAATTATAATAAAAACTTATAATTTTTATGTCCAAACATGCCCCTAAACCAAAAAATCTTATTTTCGTTAAACAACACAGAATCCAACCACAGACAGGGACTGCTCGAGCGGTCCCAAGGTCGCTGGAGAGACCTTGAAATCCTGCAACTGTTCAGAAATCTGTTGCTAGTGTCTTTGAGCTTTATGTCAAGTTTTAGACCCCCAAAGAGCATAATTTAACATAATTGAGATGCTCTAACTCCCCAAGCGACCTTACCAATCTAGAGTTCACAAACACTACACCATTTCAATTACACCAAACCACCAAAAAAAACCCCACCCCCCCCCCCCCCCCCTATGCAATGAAGAATGAGATAGATAACCCAAGAATACTTAAGGCAAAGCTCATCCACAATTATAAGTCAAAAATTGCAATCCAAAAGTTGATATAAATTAACCAACATACCCAAGTATATCCCAATGTCTTACCACATGCATGCAAAATAATGTAAGTGGCCTTAAGGCCTTACAGTCATCCAAATTGAAACGTAACAAGTCTAATGTTAATCTATTACATTCCTCCGAAGTAGTCAAAATTAAGCATAAGTATAACAAATAAGAAATATGCTATATATCAAAATCCATCCAGTCCTGCATCAAAGTGATTTGGGAAGCTTCATGTCAACCATCTAACCTTCAACAACCTCCTTATCATGATGACCTGGAATGTTGTTTTAAAACAACATTATGAGACAGAATTCGTAGGAAATATGATAATCAAAGATGAATGCGTGCTATGCGAGGTGATTATGCAACAATTTACAGTATGTATGCAACTTAAAGAAAGTTTCTTTCTTGACATCAAAATCATGATTACATAATCTATTTAGAAAAATAATCATTTTTCGTATTCACCCACTCACCCAATAGATAAGGTAATCAATACCAAGGTATTAACTACGACAATTCACCAAGGCTCCCATTGAGACTTAGGCTCCCATCCGAGCTAATGGCCACTACTAAGGTAACAACCCCACTCCCATCATGACTCCCATCCGAGCCAATGGTCATTACAACCGCAACAACCGTAACAACCCCTCATGGCGCCGGTGGTCACTACCACAATAGTGTCCGCACTAATACTCATTGGCTCTCATCCAAGCCTTTGCTCTATCAGAGCCAATTCCCCATTTACGGTCCACAACCGAAGGAAGCGAACTTTCCGTTGACTCTCATTTAATTCTAGGCTCCCATCCGAGCCATATGGTTGATTCCTGTCCGAATCACCATTACTACAATCATGTCCATCAAACCCTCACAATATACATGCCATGTAAACAATTACTTTCATTGCACACGTAGCACAATTAGAAATAAGTATAGACCTATTCACATGACATCCCCACAACCACTCACTACAACAACCAACATATAATACACGAACACTACAATAGCATAATCAAGCATCAAATTAAGGATATGCCTAGGCTTATCCATATCTATTGTAATATACCGCCAATGAATTAACATTTAACATAAGCATATTAATGTTAATTTCATCTTACATGTAATCCAATTATATCTAATTAGAGTCAATTCCAAGAATATGAGCTCAATTAACTATTTTCCCCAATTTCTCAACAAAACCCCCAAATCTCAAACCATAGGTTAAGCATGATTTTCATCACCATTAATTGAGCATCAAATTAACACGGTAAGATACTCTATAGCATGCTAATATAGCATAAACATCCATTTAATCATGCATACATTAACTATGGATTAATTAATTTTCAGATTATTCAAGAAAGATCCAAAGAAATCCACCACAACACGAAATACAACTCATAGCATCTCAAATAATCAAGGATTAGCATAAATTTTACCTTAGGGTTGAAGAAGATAAGCTATATCAGTCCCCCACAAAGCTACACCTAAGAAAAATCACCTAGAATCTATATATATTCGGTGAAAATATGAAATAAAACATAAACACCAAGTTATTTAAGATTAAACTCAAGAATACTCACCAAATAAGGCCTAAAACCAGCCAAGAACCTCCAAAAAACAGCCCTTAGGTCTCCCCTCAATCTCCTCTACCAACTTATAACGATTAGGGTTGAAAATGGAGCAAAAACATGACAAAACGCGACTTAAATATGAGTCTTCCAAACATCACACCGCTCGAGCGGCCCCATGCTGTAGGCCCAGTTTGAAAAAATTTTAAAATCGACACCCGTTTCCAACCTGAATGCCACGAAACTTAACCCGACACCCTAGAATAATATTCCTGAGCTTTTAGAACTATCGGTTCGAATTAACAACCCTGAATTAATATCGAATTTTAAGTCATTCCAAAGATTTAACCGATTTTTCGAAAAAGTTTTTAATAATAAATGTTTTAAACCAGGTTTTATAAAAAATTCGAAATTGAAATAGGTCATGCCATTACAACCTCCCCCACTAAAATATATTTCATCCGCAAAATCAATGTACCTCAAGAAGAGAACAAATCTAGATATGTCTCCCTGACATAGGGTTCCCACTCCTACGTCACCTCATCCTCACCATGGTGTTGCCATAGCACTTTGACATACGATAAGGTTTTTCTGTGCAAATCCTACTCCCGACGGTCGAGAACCCACACAGGCCTCTCCTCATATGAAGCATAATAATCAACTCTCAAGTCAGAACAGTCAAGCACATGCGAAGGGTCTGGCTCATATTTCCTCAACATGGAAATATGGAAAGAATCGTGAACGGACAATAGCTGCGGTGGCAAAGCCAGGCAATAAGCCACCTCCCCAATCCTCTCCTCTATAGAGAACAACCCGATATAATGCAGTGACAGCTTACCTCTCTTACCAAACCTCATCATCCCTTTCTGCAGAGAAACCCATAAGAAAACATGATCACACACGGTAAACTTCAAAGGTCTTTACCTCCTATTCGCATAACTCTTCTGGCGACTCTAGGCCGCAATCAACCTCTACCGGATAGTAGCAACCTTCTTCGTTGTCTCTTTAACCATGTTAGGCCCCGAAAGGACCGACTCCCCCATGTCTGCCCAACATATAGGCGATCTGCAAGGCCTTCCATATAACGCCTCATAAGGAGCCATTTAGATATTGGATTGGTAGTTGTTGTTATAAGCGAATTGTACCGAAGGTAGATGATCCTCCCACGAACCTCGAAAATCTAACACACAAGCCTTCAACATATCCTCTAAGATCTGGATGGTATGCTCGGACTATGTATCGGTCTGAGGAAGGAATGATGTACTAAATAATAGATCGGTCCCTATAGCCGTCTGTAATCCCCTCCAGAATCATGAAGTAAAACGTGGAGCCCTGTTCGATATAATGGACATGGGCACCCTATGTAGGTGGACAATCTCACTAACATAAAGATGGTCCAATCGGTCCATAGAGTAAGTCATGCAGATTGGTAAGAAATGCGCCGACTTAGTCAATTTATCCACCACGACCATGATCACATCGTGCCCCCGCGGCAATCTCGGTAACCCAGTCACAAAATCCATCGTCACGTGTTCCCACTTCCATTCAGACATTGAAAGGAGCTGGAGCAAAACCTACCAGCCTCTGATGCTCTGCCTTCACCTGCTGGCAAGTGAGGCACCGTGAAATGAACAACACAACATCCCTCTTCATACCTTTACACCAAACTGTCGACAGAGATCATGAATCATCTTGGTGGCACCCAGATGTACCGCTAACCGCGAATGGTGAAACTGTCGGAGTCTCGACAAGTGTTAGGTACAAACAACCTCCCCGCAAACCTCAAGTTGCCATCGTCATGCAAGATCCACTCTGGGACACTATCACCAGTGGCCAACTACTATCTACACATAACACACTTAACGTCATCTTTTTGGGCTTCTACTACTCGTGCCACCAACGTGGACTAAGAAATAGCCACAAATAAAACCGTGCGGTCCTTAGACTCGTTAAGCTGTAGGTCATACTCCCTTACGTCTGCCATCATCGGCCACTCTCGTATAGCAATAGAAGCAAGGAAGCGTAAGGACTTCCTACAAAGGGAGTCGACCACAACATTGGCCTTACCCAGATGACATAGGAGATCAAAGTCGTAATCTCCCAGGAACTCCATCCATCGCCTCTACCTCATGTTCAGATCCTTTTTTAAGAAGAGATACATCAAGATTTTATGATCTAAAAACAGTTCAAACTTCTCCACATACTGATAATGCCTCCAAGTCTTCAAAGCGAAGACAATGGCTACTAACTCCAAGTCATGGGTAGGGTAGTTCTTTTCATGGATCTTCAACTGTCGGGATCCATAAGTAACTATGTTCCCTTTCTGCATCAACACACACCCATGACCCTCGTGAGAAGCATCACAAAACACTACATAGCCTACCCCACACTCCGATATCATCAAGATAGGAGCACTAGTCAGCCTCATCCTTAACTCCAGAAAGATGCCTCGCATCTATCATATCAAACGAACTTGACACCCTTTCCAGTAAGGCTTGTCATCGGTGCTGCTAGCCGAGAGAAGTCACTGACAAAGCGGCAGTAATATCCCACAAGCCACAGAAAGTTTCGAATCTCAAATACCAACTTCGGTCGCTCCCATCCCATAACAGCCTCAGTCTTCGATGGATCCATAGAAATCCCGTCGCCAGACACAACATGCCCAAGGAATCTGACCTCGGACAGCAAAAACTCACAGTTTTTGAATTTCCTATATAGCCAATGATCTCTCGGTAGCTGTAAAGATATGCGAAGATGCTCCTCATACACCTCCTCTGACTGTGAATAGATGAGGATATCATCTACAAACATGACCACGAACTAATCGAGGTATTGCCGAAAGATACAGTTTATGAGATATATGAACGTAGCAGGAGCATTGGTCAACCCCAAAGGGCATGACCATAAATTCAAAGTGACCATAGCGAGTACGAAAAGCAGTCTTCGCTATGCCCTCCTTCCTCACCCTCACCCTCACCTGATGATAGCTAAATCTCAAGTTAATCTTGGAAAAAACAAGCAGACCCTTTCAGTTGATCAAACAAATCATCTATCCAAGGAATATGATACTTATTCTTCACCGTCACCTGGTTTAACATGCGATAATCTATACACAAACATAGAGAACGGTCCTTCTTTTTGGCGAATAATGCTGATGCTCCATGAGGTGATACATTGGGCCGGATAAACCCCTTATCTTGTAACTCCTCAATCTGTACCTTCAACTCGACAAGCTTGGTAGGATCAAACCGATATGAAGGAATAAAGATGGGGCCCGTCCCCGAAAGCAACTTAATAGCGAACTCCACCTCTCTCGGGGGTGGAAGCTCAAACAAATCCTATGGAAAAACATCTTAAAACTCGCAAACCACAGGAGGAAAGTCCAGATGCAATTGTCGAGCAAAAGTGTTGAGAACATGAAACTAAGGCATCTATCACGAGATGAAAGGCATGAAGGCATGGAGCCATCATCCCTGTCTCCCACAAACGAAAAGGTATCTCCCTCTGGTGAACAAACAATGACCCGACATTAGTCACACTTGATACGTGCTCCAAAAGCTTCCAACCAACACATACACATGATAAAGTCGAAGGAGTCCATATCGAGGAAAAGAAAATCGAAGCATAGGGAATGGTGCGCTATCTCAACCAGAACAGGCCCTCCAGTTGGAATGTCCACGTGAACCACCTGGTCCAACACCCCATAGAAACCTATTAAGGGGTTCCCGCAACTCCAAACAATGGTGTAATGATCACAACTTCATCATCTCAACTCCGAGCACCTTCCTCTATCAGGGCAAAGGCCGAAGACAAGGGACTAAGGTACCCATCACCAAAACAATAACATGACGATACTAAACCACCATTTCAATCTCCCACAAAGAAGAATGGTCGTCCCTCTGGGATATAGATGGTGGTCCACCAATGGTCACAATCGTCACGTGCCCGAAAGGCAACCAAGCGATCCATCCCAAGGATACACAGTTCAACCCAACACAACCACCTTACTCACACGCCAGCGACCCTGTCATGCCTACCAATCACCGGGAAAAGTGTCTCAAGTGGTCACGCCACCACCCAATAGAAATAGATATGATTGGTCACCTAGACCCCAAGTCGTGTGCTTTCACACTCACTACGAAAAAGTCCCTTCACCACGGGTTGTGGACCGTCCAAACGATTTCTAGGTTTTACGTAATCGTAGCTCTCCTAACTACAACCGTACCAATCACTCCGGTTGTACCATCTCACACACCTGGTATAGTGGGATCCCTCAATAGGATCTATAACCACGATTGTGGTATCCTACCTTCCTTCCATAAAACTCAAAAGACCCATCAAATGTGTCCAGGCCATATAGCGGTCGTTGAGTCTTGACAAAGTCTCAGACTCATCTCTCTCTCATCGACTCTCACAATCGATGTATGATACTGGTCAGCGTGTCGTCCCACTGATAGTTTATACCAAAATCCACACTAACAGGTAGTTAGTGGAGAGTCCGGATCGATCCCACGAG